>JAVQJD010077938.1:0-11170 GCA_036023655.1 Nannoperca australis
CACACACACACACACACACACACACACACACACACACACACACACACACACACACACACACACACACACACACACACACACACACACCTTTGAAGGAGATTTGCATGCCTCATGCTGGGACACACATAAACAAGATAGGAAAAGAGTTGTACTACATAAAAGAAAGCGAGCATAGCGTGGTCTGGAAGTGAAGACGAAACAAGAGACAAAAATGGGAGGGATGCACAAGAGGTGGAGAGGGTGGTCATAAACCCAGTCATAAACACGGAGGAGGACGCTCTGTAAATATTTGTTTAGCCCTGAGCTCATTCCCCAAGCTTTCTTACTTCATCCATGTCATCTCAGCTCACCTCTTCATTTCCCCCTCACCTTTCTCTCCATCTGTGTGGCATTTAGTGCCACAGCAAAGCCACATTTTTAGGACACACATCTTTGTCTGAATCTGTGTTTGTCAAACATCTCCTTGCCCTTGTTTTATCCATGTTCTACCCAGATTTCCATTCCAGAAATAACAACCAACTTCCCTATTTTTCTACTTCTCACTACCCGTGATGTCATCGCCCTGCTGCCTGTCCACTCCCCTGGGATTGGCCACGAGAAATAAAGGTCAGAAGTGTTGGACCAATTGGATTAAACTCTGTCTCAAACTTTGTCCTCTGATTGGCCTGTGGAGAATAACTTATTTCCTGGGGGAACAAACCACTTCTGGGTCTGCAGGACACACACGCACACGCACACTCTCTCCCACAGGCCGTGGTTTCATTCTGCCATTGCCATGGTGACTCCTTGGAGACTACAGTAATGAGACTACAACTTTGTCTGCTGCCTGTTGTGTGTGTTGAGTGTGTGTGTTTGACAGTTAACATTTTCTTACTGCTGAGTAATGTAAAACACACAGAAAAATACAGACGGGCATATCCTCGACAAGCAGGTCCCAACTTGTGAAACATCCTGACCCGTTGAGCAAGACAGGGTGTAGGTGTGTGTGTGTGTGTGTGTGGAAAAGGCTTGTAAGTCAGTGCACATTAGATGCATGTGACACAGAAGTGTGAGCAATTCTTCCCCAGCAAATCTTCACTCAAAGACGGGTACAAATGTGTCAATGTGATCAGAAAAGTGTGTGAAGGCGAGGTGAAACGGGTGTTTTTCTGCTCATAGTTGTGTGTCTGAGCGCTCAACGTGGTGTGCATGTACGTGTGAAGGTCGGTCAACTCCGAGAGCACATTCCTAACATAAACCGGCCTTCTGCTCAGTTAGTGTGTGAGCATCTGTGCGTTTCAGTGAGTAATATTTAGCTAGTTAGGGCAGCTTTTGCTCTCCATTCATCTCTCAGTGCTAAGCCCAAACACAGCTCACTCCATTTATCACTTCAGACTCAGCTGCAGGCTCATTATTACGCCAAATGAGTGTGGGTGAGAGTTTTCCAGAAGTCGTGTTGTGATAAAGTGCAATAATTTACTTTAATTTACCGTTTCTGGTGGACTCACCATGACTCGTGTATTTCTTTCTCAGTTAGAGATTTCCTACATTTCCCAGAATGCACCCCCAACACTTCTAGAGAATGTTGTGAACTACACACAGTTACACTCAGCTGTCGATTACATGGGCAGGTAGTTTCAAAGCTCATCTTCCCTTTGTGGTTTTTCAGAATCTGCCTACTAACACCTCTAGTGCCGACTAATTAAGATACAAAAACCAAAGTGTAAAAAGGACATAGAGGTTTCTTTCCTCCATGAAGTCACTTCACCAGGCAAAGAAATTGTTCCACACATAACCACCCCTCCAATACCGCATCTCAGTTTTGGTATCGATCTTCTCATATCATTTTGGGAAAGTGTATTTCCCAAAATGTCAAACTACTGTTTCACATTAAAAGTAGCCTTAAGGTAATACTTTGTGCTGTGCTGCGCTTGCGTGCATAAGTGGTTTTGATGCAACAATAGTTATTAGGTGAGTCTATATTTAGGCACTCAACACAAGCACAGTAAATGGTGCTTTGATTAGGCCCTCGTTCACTTACTCCTTTCCTTCCTTCATTTCTTTGATTGACTTTTCACTTCCCCTCCACCCTCCTGCCCTGCCACTCTCATCCATTCCCTTTCTTTAAGATTAGAAAATCACAAGAGGGCAACTAAACAATCAAGAGAGTGCCACTCCTTTCCTGTGACGTGCCTGTGTGTCTGAAAGATCGCCACAGCTAAATATGTCTCAAATGACCAATCACAGCTCCTATCAAATGGCACATGATGACGGCATATAGGAAACTGATCCTTTTGAACACACACACACACACACACACACACACACACACACACGCACAGTGCCAGGACAGCATACGTCTCCACCCTCTACTGCTTGGTTGTGACCCAACCAGAGGAGAGGAGAGGAGAGGACTTTAAATGACACAAACATCGGAGAAGTAGAACAAGGAGGCCTTCAAACTGTTTTATGGTAGCAATGGGATAGTTGGCAAGGTGTTTAGAGAAAGAGAAGGAGGGAGACATATAATACCCCTGTGAAGCATGGGCTCTATAACTCCGTCTCTGTCACCTCGTAATATTTCTCTGGAGAGGGTGAAAATGAAGAGGGAGTAAACGTTTTAGAAGAAGATGATGAAGGAGTGCTGAGAAGATGGAAAGAGATAAAGACAAAAAAAGAAGAAAGAGAAATGCAGCACGTCCAAATTAATGAGAACGAATCATTTATGAGAGGAAAGGGAAAAACAAGTTGAACAGCAATAACATGAACACACACATTAACAACATATCATACCAAATGTCTCAAGGCGCAAATAAATACAGGCGAAACGGGGCCAAACACACTCTCAAAAGAACTCGCACAAAACAAAAGTAGTTGCAGTATGCATAAATCTCTCACACAACACAAACACACCAACCCGCATGTGCAGCCGCCCGCAGCCCACTAACACACACACACACACAGAGAGAGAGAGACAGAGAGAGAGAGAGACAGAGAGACAGAGAGAGAACATGAAAAACAGAACGCAGAGTTGTATGTGTGTGTAGCTTAAAGCAAAACTTCAACACTTCGGGGGAGATATACTTATTTACGTTCTTGCAAAGAGTTGGTTAAGAAGTTGAATATCAATCTGTACAATAAATATGAAGCTAGAAAGCAATTAGCTTAGCATCAAACCTGGAAGCTTTAAGACTGGAAGCAGCAATACTTGCCAGCCAGCAAGAGTGGAGAGGAAAAGGAGAGCGAGACTGGAGAAAGTGAGAAGTGATGGGTCAGTAGCTGAGCTGCCACACAGAACACGTACATGTGATTAGCTAGCTTATAGCTAACATCAGGCGGTGCACTGCCTGGTCAAAAATGCAAGGCAAAGGCTTCACTTACTATGAGGTGCAATTTTATACCTTTTGTCAGAGCCGGTGTATGTGAGCCAGGTGTTTCCCATCTTTATGCTAAACTAATTTTCTGCTGGCTCCAGCTTCATATTTAGCGTACAGACTCTCTTGTCCAACTCTCAGGAAGAAAGCAAATACGCAGGCTCTGAAGTAGTTGAGTAATTGTGCATTTTTGACATTATTTCGATTATGATAACATTGTACTTCTTAAAGCAATAGCTGACATTGCAACAACAAAGTCCAACGAAGCAAGAAATGAGAGTAGGCAGGTTTTAAACAAGCTTTAGCCAGATTATCTAAACTACTTTATTTGGAGGCGAAACAGAGGGTTATAATCCCTCGTTGCACAGGAAAACTACAGCAAGTAGTCGAGTAGTAGGTCAAAGCTGAATCAGAAGGTCCGTCTGTAAACTGGTTTGAACAGACAAGTTTAGGGAACTATTTTATTCATTTTCCTGTTTCCTCCTTGAAATGAGATTGAGTCTGTGTGATTAAAACCTGTGTGATCAACTGATTGCTTGTGTTTCTTGCCCACTGACTTTTCTTTTTTGTAGTGATGTCGCATCATTCCACATTATCAATTAATTTGGTGAATACGATGTTATTGGTTGAAATGACAGCTAAAGCTATGAAAATAAGATTCAAGTTGTAATAAAACAGAATTATCCTTTAAAAAGTTTAATAAACTAAGCCGCTCATACACACAAGGTGGTTTCATTCGCTCAGCAGAGAGATTAGAAACGCACCACATGGTGTACAAACACTCACACAGAAACACGCATTTGGGAGGAAGCATCTGCTTAGACAATGGATTCGATACCGAGCAGTTTTACTTCTTCATACAGTGAAGAACCGAATGTCTATGCTGTGTGTGTGTGTGTGTGTGTGTGTGTGTGTGTGTGTGTGTGTGTGTGTGTGTGTGTGTGTGTGTGTAAGAGGGAGAGTAAAAATGAAGACTGCTCTGCCATGTGCACCAAGAGATAATGTCAACAGAAAATAAAACATGTGACCGAGCGAAATAAAGAAACCAAAAGAGAGGAGAAAGAGGGAGGAAGTGGTCACATTATCGACTGACACACTCAACTTCCCCTGTCAACTGCTCACTCTGTGTGGGTAGGTGGGTGTGTGTGTGTGCGTGTTATTTAAACCCCTTATTCCAAGTTAATTCCTTGTGGATGTTTGACTTGAGCCAGGCAGATAATCTCTATTAGATCTCCACTTATACCTGCCAACAATCTTCTACGAACAATTCAGCCGGCTCATTTATACACTTAAGGTTGGGGAGTACCACAAGAAAAATGTCAGGCTTCTGCTGCTACTACATTCAAAAAACAAAGTCCCACAACTACCCAGCCTGGCATGTATGCACACAGCATTACTGGCGCAGTTGGGGATGGATCTAGAGCATCAACAGAGGCCAGTGAAGCCATTCAAAATAACATTATATTAACATTATTTTTCATATCATTGTAAATTGAATAGGTTTGGTCTGGTTGGAAAACAGGCAATAGTTGGTCATTTGGGAGATTGTGTTAGCTTTCTTTCTGAGAGTTGGATGAGAAAATCAATTTGTTTAGCATACACAATGGAAACAGGAGGTAAGAGCTATCTTGGCTCTGTGCAACGGTATTAAATCAGCCTAGCATTTCATTGTTTTTACACTTTTATTTTGTAAAGATTAAACAAAAGAGTAGTCATTTCTGCTTCTAGTCTTTATGCTAAGCTGTCTGTAGATTTAATTTTTTTTTAAATGAATGTACACATTATACTGTACATATCAATACTGATGACACTTGCTGAAGCCCTGTTTAAAACCCAAAGCACTCACACTAATGACGCCCACTTCCTCTCATATTGGACTGACATGTTTCAAATCACTTGAATGCGTGATGTATGTGGTGACACTGGAGCAGCCAGAGTGTTTATTGAACTCCCATCACAGGTACCACCTGACACACTAGAGTAAGTGCTTATTTGTGGTTTCTGAATGTGTCCCGCCCGTCAATCTAGTCAAGGTATGTGAAATCAATTCCACACCATTACAGGCTAAATTGGAGCTCTGTGGTGACCCAGGGACATCCCTGGGGCAAATGTCTAAAAGCCCAGGTGTTGTTGACTTGACCTGGAAACCTTAAAGAAGGAAGGCTGGAAGGAAAGACTGGAGAGGAGAGGAGAGGAGAGAGAGAGAATTCAGAGAAAAGGGGAAATGTGGAGGAGGTGGTGAGAGGGGGCAACGAACCCCCATCTCCCTGTCTGAGTAACTTCCTGCCCACATTCCCACGCCTACGAGAGAATGAGGGAGAAGTGTTGTTGCAAGAAATTACGGAGCAATAACTCTGGCAGGAAGCGACCACGTGAGAAAATGCATCGATAACATGAAGAGGAGGAAGAAGAAGGGAGCAGCGGGAAAGATGGGAAGAGGTGAGGTGGAGAAAGACAGTGAGAAAAAGGAGACAGCAGGGTGGAAGACAAAGACGGAGAGCAGGGAGGGAGGAAATGTCAGCCTTCAGTTTATATTAGAGGAACAACTTTTGCCTCATCTCTCTGACAGCTACCAGCTGCCCCGAGACAGAGAGACACAGAGACACAGGGAAGTAACAGAGGGGGGTTGGAGACAAATTGAAGGTGGATTAGCAGTTTAGAAACAGGGTGAGATCCAACAGCAGGAAAGGATAGCCAAAGTAAAACAAAGTGATGGGGAGGATTAGCTGCAGTGCTAGGTGCATCTCAACTCATCCTGACGTGGCAGGTGAGGATCCGCCAGGATCACCGACGGCACTAAATCAACAGGGCCTGTTCGTTTATTGGAAACTACAATTTAGCTGATAAATCGTCTGAGCTGGCAACGGCAGAGTGGAAAATAATTGGAAGAAATGTTCTTTAACAGGGAAACGTTAGCCCTGTTTGGCTGTGCAGAGGACACAGGGCTTTACATGGTGGTGTTCTTTGAAACCACACAAATCATCAAATCCCACCACATTCCTACAGACAGATATTTACTTTTCAATGAAGGAAATGTAGGATGGAAATTTGATTGACAGGAATAGTGCATTCGCGCCAGAATAGCACTATAATCAGCAATACAGGGCCAGTTAAAACGACTAGAAAATGAACCGAAGTACTGAAACTGAAATTATAACAGAAAAGGAGGTTCACTTTAATGAGATGCTTTTCTTCTGTGAGGATTCTTTTTCTAAAAAGCAAAAGTATGGACCTATTTTTCTTTAGATTATACATTTTTAAACCCACAAATATTAAAGGAAGACTACAGTTTAACTAAGATCTAGCTAGGTTTCTAGCGCTGACCAAAATCACAGCAAAACCCCCAAAACGTATTAATCCACACAGAAGTCATGTTGGAATCCATGTGATGGCTGCAAAACCATACTGACTACGTCTCAAACTCCTTTGAGAAGTCTTTAACCTCTCTCCTCCATCTGTCTCAACACATAAAAACATCTCATTTAGGTTGCAAATGTAAAGAGGAGGTGGAGAAGAGTCTGGCCAGAGGACAGAAAGAGGACACACACACACACAGCAGGATTAGCAGGAGGGTGAAAGCATATGTTGTAACAGATGTGTGGATTTGGGACGTGCCTGTTGAACTTGTGTAACCCTACGCCACTGGCATGCACGTTGAGGTTCAGCTTTTAGCCTCAGCCAGACTCAACCCACAGACCAGCGGCGAGAAAGTACTGGGGAACTGGTTTCAAAAGTGGACACCATCTGCGCTTAGAGATCATTGATGGGGTCATAACCATAGTGTATATAAGATGGACAACATGAAAGCTCCCCAAAAGTGAAACCAAGACATGTCGGCTGTCCCCTGGTGGCTGGCTGCAGTATAAGTCATTTGGTTTTAACTAGTTATTTGATGCTATGAAAAGGGGGTGAGTGCATCTATTCTTAACTCCTAATGCACAAAAAGTCCTTAAAATCCTTTTAATTAAAGCGATCACTTGGAACAAACCTGCCGTTGAACTGCATAAATTAGAAGTGTGCGGGCATATCTCTTCAAGGTGCTGCATCAAACACAATCAACCATGTTACACTAACATTTGGTGAGGCCTGTATGTTATGTTACAGAGTCATGCTGTCACTGCTTTTAAATACTTTTTTGAATTTAACCTCTGTGTACCCTACTCCATTTATGCCTGCAGAACACCCAAGGAATAATAACTAATATAAATCACTAAAGTGTAGCTGCAGCTCAGTTAGATCGAGTGGACTCTTTCAAGAAACAACAGTGCTGATCGTGTACATAACTTTATCTCAAAGTGCAAATAATGGACAGATTTAAAGAGTCGGGATGGAAAAGCAGAAAGAAGGTAGGACAGTGAGTGAGTAAAAGGGAACGAAAATCAGTGCAGTGCATGGTGGGGTGTGTCTCCCGCGGTTCACTGGCATGTGTCTGTGTGCGCCTGTCAGCAACAGTTGGTTGTTATCACCACCAACTCAAGCATCATGGGAAATTCTGGGCTCTGAGTACACACACGCGTCAGAGGTCTTGTAAGCCAAACCTCTGAACATTACACAAAGATGGACAGAGGGAGATAACGGAGAGAAAAGTGAAGGAGGGGAGGGGGAGAGAGAGAGAGAGAGAGAAATGTCAAAGATTATTATCAGGTACAGCTGACTGGTTAAGAAGGAAGAACATGATTCTCAAGAAAAAGGAGGATCAGTGCTGTTCCAAAGAATAGAGACAAAAATAAATGAAATGTTGGGAAAAGGGAGAAAAGTATATAGAGTTATTTAAAGGTAAAATGTTAAACAAAGTGAGGGTGAGGAGAAGGTGACACGAAACAGATGGAGATGAGTGACGAGAAAGAATGGAGATGGAGGATGGGAGGAGGAGGAGTACCTGGTGAAAAGGTGAAAGGACACATTCAGATGGATATACAAAAGGAGGAAGAAAGGGACTGAGACAAACCAGAGTTAAAGAGGATCACGAAGAGGTAGGCAGGTGATCCAAATAAAGTCAGGGAGGAAGAAGAAGAAGAAAGGATGATGGATGATGTATAAAGCGGGCTGCACGTACGGGAACATGCACGGGGGTTCTTTAGAAATGTTTGCATTGCTGTTTCTTTTGTACGATTATACTTTTTCTTTCTTCTTACGAACCCGGCTCTCTGGCGTAGTTTTTTAAATGACCATTTCATTTTCAGGAAACAGGAGGAGAAAGAGGGGACATATGTACACCAAGGCGCTCCATGTTGTTTGATTTGAGGAGTGCATGGGTCGGGTCCTCGAGACATTTACGAGCATCTTCAGAGGACCACAAATCCAGCCAAAGGGACCATGAACCTGATAACTTATATTATACTAAATTATCAACAGATTCCTGCGTTATTTTGGCACATAACTCTGGTTTGTTTCCTGGGGGACAAAGCAGAAATTAATGACAACATTTAAAAATCAATGAATGTGTTATAAGTGCAGAATCTCATTGGCACCATTATTTAAAAAAAGTAGGAAATGCACAATGCAGATCGTACCGGACTGGATTGTATTTTGTATATACTTTCTGAAATGATATTAAATTGAAATTATGGAAACGATTTTATTCTCATACTCTGTATTACCTCATCAAAACAATGTGGTTTCCTCGATGACTGTAGTTAGATATTGGGGTTGAAAAGAGGACACGTTTCAGCAGTTCTCCACATGCTCCTTGAGTCCTGGAACTCAAATCTACGGGGGCTGAGCTTTTATGCATGTGTGTGCCCATCCTAAATAAAATGCAGTGTCAGTGCTGCTTCTTCCTCACCTTGTTGAAGAAAGCAGTACTCCCCATCCTCTCATCTCAAGATGAGCATTGTTAAAAGAAAGTTCTCTGGACTTTTGGACGTCCTTGAACGTCTTTGCTGGGTGTGATCACTTTAGTGAGCGTGATCCAGTTCCCCTGAATGACCATGAGTACCCTGAACTGCCCAAAGCAGATACAGTATAATAAAACTACACAAGAATCCTGATATAAAAACTTGGACTTCTGTAGTTGAAGACTCTGAATAGTTTGACATCTAAAGTAATAAAAGCAGAGCAGCAAAAATAAAAACTGCACTGGAGATCAAATATTTTGGGTACCTCTATTCAGAGAAATGGGTTCCATCCAGAATACCCTTGTCATCGGTGTAAATGCGTATTAAACTGTTCTCATTAATAATAGCTGGATATCTGTGTTGCCGTGTCCTCTTTCTTTTCAGCTCTGGTTCAAAATCTCCTGGGAAGTCACAACGCTGAATTAAAGCTCCACTGTGGGATCACTGAAGTCACTACCCATTCACTTTGAAATCTGTAAAGCCACAGACCAGATCTATACATTCAGGTGTGCTTATTTTCACCTTAGAACAGTGCAGAGCACCCTCAATAGACCAAAAGGAGGTTGAGATGTCACAGGCCACACACTTTGACTGGCAAGTGATCTCACGTACAGTTCAAAACACCACTTTTAAACCTGCAATACAAAACTTTTTGGACATTCAAATAACAAAAATGAACTACCATTATTAGTCACTGCCAGTCTCTGACTCTAAAATCTAAATACCCACATTTGCCTGGAATTGGCCTACTTGGTCTGGATCTTTCGAGGCATGTTTCATTTTTTGTGGCCTTCATGGCCAACAGTGAGCTGCATTCCCGCTACTGAAGTAAGAATAGTGGCCACAACCCAGCTCAGTCATGCCAACAACAACAGAGATGAAAGGCAGTAAATAAGTAAGTAAGCCAAACATTGCGGCACATGAGGCAAATGTGGTGGCACCGCCCCTGCATTCCAGGGAGGCAGCCGGAAGTAGCCTTGACATAGGAATAATGTCAATCTGACAGCAGTATGAAAAGGAATAATCTGTATAGCTGGATCCAAGTAAGCAAACATATCACAGTCAGTTTGAGAGATATTTCATCTTCATATTTCATCTGTAATCCATGCTGACAGGGGTTTAGAAAAGGCTGATCTGCCTTCTAATCTGTCTCTTTCAACCTCTTGTTCACATTTTTTTAAACCCACACCAAATGTGATGCGAAATCTAAACAAACCATTGTTTCATGTTGCATGTTTTAACAATACAAAAAAAAATCCATCATTGCACAAGAAAAGTGTGAGCTGCACAGATAGGGTAGGTACATTAGCATGTCAGTTACATTAGCTTGTCACTCAGCAAGCCAGCATGAATGAAAAGAACAATGTTAATTCTACAATGTAGTTCAGATAAGGGCTTCATGGCTTCTGTTTGAACTAAATCAGTGGAATTACATGTTCATTTGTTTGAATGTTTTGGATTGTTTTTTTAAATAGTGACACTGCCAATGCGAGTATGACCGAAGCTACAGGTAGGCAATCTTTAAAAACAAGGGTGAGTGTGTCTAACCTACAACAGAACCAGGGTTTGAATAAGTATAAAGGATGACTTAAGTAATATTTAACACATGACTTCATTGTCTTTTTCTTTCTTTAACTGACAACTTACAGCTTATCTACAACTGTATTTAGATAAACCACTTCCTGTTTCAACTTGTGTGCCTTTATAAAACTGTTCGCAGTCATCGTGTAGGACGGCTTTATCGCCACGGTGAAAAGATTTAATGACTGACAATCTGAATCTTTGCTAAACAGTGTCACAGTTGCGCCTCGGGCAACAAATGGCCTATTATCTCTATACCACACGCACACGTGCGGGCGCACACACAAGCAAGACATCAGGATAAAAAGTGAGTATTTAAAGCATCTGTCTATTATGTGAGTGCATGAACACATGCTGACACACGTGCATACAGGCAGGGTGACGTGTGCTCTGGCCCAG
>JAVQJD010077944.1:0-22878 GCA_036023655.1 Nannoperca australis
AACGTATGGTGGTGAATAAGTGTGACTTTTCATGGAAAACACAAAATTGTTTGGGTGACCCCAAACTTTTGAACGGTAGTGTATATATATATATATATATATATATATATATATATAGAATATAGGATTTAAATCCATTAATCGTTGATGAAGGGAGATGCTTAGGAGCATAAGCAGGTAGGGTAGGGTAAGCAGGGTTTGCCTTTGGCCTTGTAAGAGCCAAATTCAATTGTTCTTCCATAATAGATACAAATGTAATGCATATCTCACCTAATCTTAACATTAAAGCAAACAGATTGAAACTAGAAATTGCTAAACTTTCTCAAGGAAATTGTAGTTTCTTCAGTTTGCTTAACTTGAAAAATGAACATTATATGGGCCTCAAACCATGTGGCTGCAACCACTTGACTGCATACGTTTAGTTGATTTTGCCTTAAATAACCTGAACACATAATTTAAGTTCTTTTCAGACACTGAGAATGTATCATTACTGGCTTCATCAATCTGTTAAAGCAGTCTTTCCCAAACTTATGGTTGCAACCTAAAATGGGTCATGGACACGTTGTATTGGGGTGCCAATTGGTAAAATGAAATTGATAAAATTAGTAAAATGCAAAACAAGTTTATAATGTTTGATGACAATGTTTGAGAGATATTTGGCACACTCCTTCTCTCTCCCAGCATATTTCAAAAATGCGTCAAGTGAGGGAACCGCGACTAAAGGAGTGTCCTCGTGGCTGAGTAGTGTGTGGGTCAGGAGAAAGACAGGTCCCAACCGGTTGACTCAGCTTTAGCCTTGCAAGGTTAAGGGCTGATTTAAGACAGTAGATGTCATGTTGAGTCGTTTTCATCCCATAAAACTCAAATGTGTCAAAATGCTTGGTCATTGCTGTTCTAATTTCAGATCCAGTAACATGTCAGCTGTCTATTAGGCGCAAACAATCTTGCAATAAAATCAACTCAAGCCAGAGCTTATCTTCCTTTCAGCAGACTTCAGGGTGACTTTCAGCTTCCCCTTGTTGTGCTTGAGTCCAAAGAGGAAACACTCGGATATTTACTGAGGCAGACAGGTTAAGTGCTTCTCGCTGTCCAGTAGCTAAAGTGGAGTTTGACTAAGAGAGCTGAGACGCAAAGCACTGAAAACTGACTAAATCTCCCCACAATTTGTTGCTTTTGGAAGGAGAAACTCTGTGGGCTGAGGTAAAGGGAAGAAATGCATTTACTGTTTTGTATTTAACTGGAGACATTATTTGGAGTTCAGATGGAACTTGCTGATCTCCTGAGTAGTCAGTAAGATTTGACTTATTCCTGCCAAGGGCTGAGCAGTTTTTCAAACTGTTAATTAAAACCTTTCAAACACATTTTGGGCAGGGACACACAGAAAGACATTTTATTGTTATCTGCTGACTATAATATAAAATGACGTGTGACATCACATCAGTTTTTCAATAAAACATCTATCCTATATCCCTTTGCTCGAGTCAGACTACATACATCTATTGGAATTGTTTATAGCTACAGATAATTAGACCTATGAGGGGAAACATATAATAATAATAGGGAAAATGTGGGTGGGGACGGTTGTGTGGAAATGTGCATCCAGTTTCAAAAGGGAGATTTATCAAAAACCAGGACAGCATTTGGAGCAAAAGAAGAAAACGAGGGAAAGTCCCAAAAGGTGGAAATAAAGAGAGAAGAGAAGGCCGGAAGGAGTGAGTCAAGGTCTGGCCTTGTTATTGTTGGAAAAGGAGAAGGGGAGAGACTGGAAGCAAAGTGTATCTGAGACTGTGTGTGAGTGTGCTGGTGCATATGAATATCTGTATTCAAGTATCTCTGGCTGCCTGTTCTATCTCTATTGCTGTAAATCCAATGAAATATAAGCAATTTGACAAAAAATTCTAGAAGACAAAGTGAGAATAAGGAAGTAATTACTTTTAAATGAATAGTACGACATTTTGGGGAACATGCTTACTGACTTTTTTACTGAGATTTAAATAACAAATGTATACAACTCCCATGTCTTTAAAGTAAATATGAAGCTACAGACAGCAGTCTGTTAGCTTAGCACAAGCTAGACTAACCTGGCTCTGTCTACAGCTAACAAAATCCACCTAACAGCACCTCTAAAGTTCATTGATTAACATGTTACCTCGTTTTTGTCCATAGAAAATCTGTACTTAGCTTTCGTCTTTGTGCTAAGCTAAGCTAACCAACTGCTGGAGGTAACATCAAATATACAGTATTAGTGGTATTGACCTTCACATCTAACTCAACAAGAAATCAAATAAGAAAACACCCCATAATGTCCAAATCTATTTTTTTTATCACTTCCTATGAAAAATTTAAGCTTGCATAGAAGTAATTCGTTACCACAACATGTTTCATGCTGGGCAGATATACAAATAAAGCTACATTTTAACCACTGAATTGGTCGCCCATGATTCATTTTAGAATTTTAATAGTAGTATAGTATTATAGTATTTTGCATGCTGTCACTACTGTAGTCTGGACTAAGACTGTGCTGTGAGATAAATAACAAAGACATGTTGTTCCAGTCTTCCCAGCTATCTGCGGGTCCAGATTCCACCCTCCTCTTTATTTAAAGTACAACTGCAAAAAGTAAAACTGCCTTTCTTCTTTTGTCAACATTTTCAAAATAGGTGTCCATATGTTCAATAATATTAATATATATATGAATGACTTATTAGACCAATTAAGAGGCTGGAAAACTGGCTGTATGATCCTGTATGCAGGAGAGGGAGAGCAGGAGGAAGGAGAACATACAGTAGTGCAGTATAACAGTAATAGCAACATTGGCGGTTGAGCAGGAACACAGGGGCAGCAGGAGCAACCACAGATCCAGACTCCACAGCGCCGGAGGCAGAAACACCTGCAGAAATGTTTACTTGTCATAGCAGGAAAAGCACAGGTGAAACAAGATTCTTTAACAATGGCTCCGTTCCATCAAGTGTCCTAATAAGTTGTGACAGTGAGCCAGCATGCACAATACCAGAACCACATAACATTACCTTTAGGCATTTAGCAGACACTTTTATCCAAAGCGACTTCCAAATCAGGAGCAACTGGGGTTTCAGTGTCTTGCTCAAGGACACTTCGACACATGGACAGGAGGAACCGCCAACCCTACAACTGATGGATGCCCTACCTCCTGCACCACAACCCTGACACTAGCTCACTTAAATGGACTGCAGTCACGTTTAATGTTATCAATGGAACCTGTGCTTTATTTGTTCATTATTAATGATTCTTAGTTTACAAGACTAATTGTCTGCATTTGTTGCTCCTGATTTAACAATTCATGACATGATTCTCAGTACAGTTTTTTTGCAAGTGACGTGATGAGAACTGATCAATTATCATCTAATAGCTCCAAAACAGTTATCAATTAAGTGTCAATTATAAGTACTCATTTGTGTTGTGAACACATTTATTATTATTGCAGCAGCCTTGACAGGAGGGTTCATAAGAGTATAGTTATTATACCAACCAATGCAACGCCAAGCTAATGATGGCCCATTCTTGGCAGTGAATGAAGACATTCCCCTTTTTTATGTACCCCAAAAGTAACTGTATCTCCAACAAATTATGCTTATCAGTTGGTGGTCTTTAAAATCATTATTTGTTTGATTCTTTTGACTTTTAATCATTTTTGAGTGCATTTTAGAATAGTTATTATCTACATTCGAATGACCATGTTTGAACAATGTAAGACCATGTTATTGTGAAATCAAATTGTAGTATCTCATTATTATAATTTGTATTTTTGGAGAATATACTAGGTCACAAAATGATTTTGTTTTGGAATGCCCTAATGCTTCATTGCTCTTTTTGAAGTTGAATGCTATCCAAAAAAAAAGAAAAGTATGGAATTTAGCTATGGAGCAATGTGGGTTTTAACTGCAATGTCCTCATCTGTAAACAAAAATGCTTTTTAAGAGCAGAGCGATGAAGTGACTCTGCTCATTGAAATACTGGCAGCAAAAGAGTGGTGAAATACGTTTCATGTCCTCAGCATGCATGCAAACATGACAATGATCTGCCTGAAAAAATCTATCACCATGAGCATCTGATGCTGCAAACTACGCCAAAAACAAGCCAAGTCAGTGACCCGCTTTAAATCTCAGCTAAGGCCTGTCAACAGGTGTGAAGGCAGACAAAGTGTTGAACAAACTTTGGCTGTCAAGGCAGAAAATGAAAGATAGACTTTGACAAATGGAGTTGTGCATGAAAGATCTCCCTTGTCAATGGTGTCTCATTAGTTGGCGTGGTTCCGGGGCCATTTTAATGCTGTCGTCTGTAAAAGCCCTAATTAGAGGCAGCTGAACAGATTTAAGATGTGGAGGGAAAAGGAGGAGGAGGAGGAAAGGGGGGCTTAACACCTTTTCTACTAACTGGTTGGTAACCTGTCATACTCTTCTTACAGAGCCTGTCTTTACCTCAGCATTACTCATTCAGATGGAGTCCTTTCAAGCTGTTATCACACAATCTTCCCTGTGAAGACATAAAGGGAGTGAGAAAAGTCTATGACGAGAGAGAGTTAACGGTTTAATATTCTGGTTAGTCCATTTCATATAGCTTCAAAGTGGTATTCTGTAAAATAACCTACATAGCTCTATCTCTATCTGTATGTTGGTACTGCACTTCTTACAGATTAGCTGTTAAGCAAACATTGTGGATGGTGCTATCAAGTCTTTTCCCTTGATATTTTTTTTATCATTAGATCTGTAGATCTTGAGTATCTTTGATTTAGGCCTAACTAAGGCAGTTCAATCTGAAAAAAACTTGCCTCTACACTATAACGCAAGGCTATCAATTTAACACTTATCCACTCTGGAGAGCCTTTTTAAAAAGCATCACTTTCAGATGTGATGAGATGGTGGTTTCATGTGGACCAAAGACCAAATAAAGAGAAATACATACCTTAGAAAAAGCAAAAATGACATTTCCTGCGTGTACACTATTGTGTTTCAGAGATTTAACACCAAACTGGTGACAGAACAGATAAGACAGCAGCAGTATGTGTAACATCCACAACACAAACACAAATAAATAATGTTTTCCTATTCCTACTGCCCTTTAATGACTTGGCTGGCGCACTGCCCAGTTTATGTCAAGGTAATTATCATCGGGACAGAAACACAAACTCACTCCACACTCATTCGTGACCAGGAACACTATCTTTAAGTACATTAAAGATTAAATGCCTTGAACTTAATTAACATAATTCTTTTGACATTTTAAGATTGATTTTCAGATTTCCAGACACTCTTTTGTTTCTACCTGCTGGTCTACACTTGTAACACTATGTTGTGTCACCAACTAAACTAAATATACCTTTCTCACAGTGGACATTTTCACTTGCCAATCACAGGTCTAACTAATAACATTAATAAAGTCTGTACTGCATTTAGTTGAGACAGTTCTAGGGCCCCTGTGTTTTGCATCCTGTCCCATTGGCACTTCTTACTGGCACACCTAAATGGAGCAGAGCCATAATTAATGTTATTAGTTACACCTGTACTTTTCCTGCTACGACAAGTTGAGATTTCTGCTGTGAGAAATGTCTATTGGCTAGCCAAACCCTCTACGATTAAGATTCTCTCTTTATTATTATTTGTTTCTGACCCATATCCTACTTAAAGTAGCAATAAATTACAGTATGCTCAATACTTATAATACCTATAATACTTACAGAATTTCTTACTTTGATGCAGCCATGGGGAAAAAAACTATCAACAACTGTTATATATCACATTCCAGTTCTAAGCTTATTTGACATCCTCTGATTACACCAGTTTCTGTGTGTAATTCCAGATCATTATAAAACTTGCCTTGCTTTGAACACTTGACTGAATTTGTCATATGTTGTATGCCTCAACTGGTACCGAGCCACGCAACATCTGGGCACTGAGCCCTTTCCTCTCCACACCTCTGCACCAAATGTCTAACCCCAACCAGAATCAGATTCCCTTTTAATCATCAAGCAGACATTTTTAGCATGACAATGTGTGCAGAGACAAATGAGGTACTCAGAGTATGCACTGGCACAAAGTGCAAAGGACTTGTAGGAAGAGTGTCGCTACTTCGGCAGTCACCTAGATGTCCAAGTACCAAGAGAACCACAAGAAAAAAATAACTGGGCTAGACTTACTGGAAGAAGCTGAATGAATATTTGCACTCTTCCAGTAAATCAGTAAGTGTCGCCAAGTTATTTTTTACATTGTACAAGGACAGCAGCTCCTCACACTGCAACAAAGTTACAGATTGCACATTGTTTTGTTCACAACAACAGATTCCTCATTGAACAACTTGGAGTCAAATACAAAAGGCAAAGGCAAGTCTCAGGATATTATGTATATCCCTGCTCCTAAAAAATATTTAGAAAAATCGCTGAATGGGTATAACAGTAAGTTCTCTATTCCCTTGGTATCAACTGCTGTTTTTAAGTGAGTGTTAGAGTAGAGTAAAATTCCAGATCACCAGAAGTACAAGCTACCAGATTGAAACTGTAGCCTCAAGAGGACCTGGCTTGAATTAGAGGTAATCTTACTCTATTTTATAAAATGGAGATCCTGTTCAGTGTGCCGACAGCTACTCACAAACATGCACACACACAGTTGGCAAAATCATTCCAGCCAGTCATAAGACCTAATAGCTAATGTGCATTTTCATTCCAATTGGCCCGTAAAAATTGATACCGTCCCATGGGGATCCAAGTGTAAGCCTGCCATGGCAGTGTGTATCCAGTCTGCACCGAAAACCTATTTGTGCTTTGGGAAAAGCCATACATTCTCAAAATAGTATGTGTTATTGGGTTACAGTCTCTGTATTCCACTGGCATAGTGTCGTATATCACATCTCGCCATGTGCTAGGTGACATAATCCAGCCAGCATGAGACGGCGCTGCTCAGATGATTACTGGGACAGGTGTGTTTTTTTATTCCCCACCCTAAATGCATTAGAGCTGGGACATTTCACATCTCCATTTAATAGCTTCTGGTTCTTTTCTCACTCTCCTCCGATGGCACATACAGAAGACACAGTTGTGATTTGATTTTCATGGGCATCCGCAACTTATGAGTTAGTATTTTAAGTATTTAAGGTAATGGGGAATTGAATCAAGAACAATGTCTCCATTTAATCTTTGGAAGGATGCATATTATTGTGTGCTACATGAACAATACTTGGAGAGCAAAAAGGTGATTCTGTCACTATGCATAATGTGAACCAGCAAACCAAACAAGCCCAGTGCCCCAGTAGTATTTAAAACCTGAGCTTCATGAGGCTGCAGTGCAGAAAAGAGATTAACATACATTAGCATTTAGTGGATAATAAAGACCTTATTGGTTGGAAAAGAATATAAATATAATGTACAGTAACTGAAAGGTAAGTGGAAAGACGAGTGTACTGGTGAGTTTACAAGATACTATTACTGACATTTACTAGCAATTTATTCTATAGCAACCTGCCATGTAATAAGTATTAAATCACACACAAAGCATGCAATTTGAAATAGCAAAAGTTCAAAATAATATTTAACAAAGTATGCAGTGAGAAAAAGCCAACATTTGACCTGACAAGCAAGTCAGTGAATGCTTAACGTGTTAAGATCTGCTTGAGCACAAACCTGAGTAGTAGAACACTATAGGTTCGTTCAGTAACTTTAGAGAATACAAGAATGGGTTTTAAATATGTTTTGGTAGTCAATGTGTTACTGGTTAAGTTATCTGGGCTTAACTGAGCTTTTTCCAAGGAGCTTTCAATCTACACTAATACATTCCATAAGTACAGCACACTCTTTTTTTGAACAATAATGTTTTAAAGTCAGTAAAATGCTGTAGCTATAGTCGCATCTTCATTTTTTCTCCTTTCAACAGCTGATTCATATCATATCTGCAAGTGTCCAATGTGTATTCTAAACTGTATGAGGCTTCTCACACATGAGTAACTCTCATTACTGCTTTCTAAAATTAGCACCATTAATGATGGCGTTTGATAACCGTGAAATGTGTGTGCTGCATCTGATAAATCTAGTAGCTCAGTCTCACACACGAGGAAACCTTCATATCACAATGAAGAGGAAGGGAGACATAGTAAAGTGGAACCAGTTAATAAGTTTGTATCTGCCACAGGCAAGGGCGTAGGAGTGAGTTTGACATTGGGGGGGACACATCTCTCACCGGTGGTATAATGTTTGGGTGGGACAAATGCACCTTTTTCCAATATTGGGGGGGACACGTCCCACCCGTCCCCCCCGGTTCCTACGCCTATGGCCACAGGGATGAGTTTCGTTACTATGGCCTCTGAGACAGTGGGGTTTTTGCTATCAAGCCATGTGGCTACATTGTCTATAGTGTTTCTCTGAAATTATTGAAGAAGGGCAACATAAACACATGATTTTATTGGGAAATATGGTTCTGCAGGGAATTAACTAAATTAATTTTGGATCGTTTTACAATAAATGTTTTCTTTGCACAATGTGTTTCCATAATGCAGTTTCAGAATGAATGCATGAATGGAGGATTCATGGAGGATCATTAGGGCTGTTTTTTATTTAGTTATGAAGTTGTTTGACTACTGGACGTATCAGGCATAAACAATTTTTTTTACAAATGTGGAGAGAATGGAAGACTAAAAGTGAGTAATATGTACACAATAAGGACGTAATGATTGGTTATTGATTGCACTTCATTTACCACCTGATATAGAGCTCATCACGAATGATTCATGAAGAACGCGGCCAGTACATAGATCATTAGACACTGGTTCATTAAGAGTGGTAGTCTTTTCTTAATTAACTTATAAAGTGCTTGAAGTTATTCAGGACCACAGTGATATTAATAAATTAGAATTTATTTCCTGATTTGTTACTTACGTGTTCCTTGGTAACTATTTTAAATGGCTGTATTTATATAGTGATTTTATCCAAAGCGCTTTACAATTTGTTTGCTTCACCTATTCACTCGAACACAAGGTGCTGGCCTGAGGTATCAGGCAACAGGAGGAGCTGGGGATCAGACCATTTTGTCTACCTTATTGTAAAGTGCTACCAAGGAACTCTTATTCTACCATAAAAGACACAGCTGTGGGATTCCTCAGCACCTGATCTGGGTCAAGCTCTCTGTCAGTCAAATGCAAGGTGATGCCCATGAAGCCCAGTGAATTGAAAAGTAGAGTCATTACAGGACACTTTGACATACCTCTCTGAAAGGAGGTGATGACATCTGCCAAGCTATGCAGACATGCCCTCCAGAGACAGTAACCAAGGTCAACTCATCCCGCTGCCAAGATTTTAAGTCCAGTGGAATTCCAGTTGCCGTAGGACAGCCAATACTCACAGGATGAGGTCTGTATAAAAACTGTGTCATACTAGCAATGTTTCAAATGCTCACAGCCTAAAGATGATCCAAATTCTTTCTCACTGCAAGCCTCTGTTTGTCGAGGAAATCTGTTTTGTAACAACAAGAATGATAATCATTCTAGCCAGCTTTTACGGTAGATCAAACAATCTTTCAGAGCCCCTCTTTTTTCATACTATCATAGTTTTATATTACCTAGCTTAGTAGATAAATACATTTACTTGCCTTGACATGCAATGCAAAATGTACATACATTAATCAAATTGTGATACACCCCATAATGAAGTTATTTAGTTATTTTAACTATTAAAAACAATGGAAACTGAATATGTTTTTCAGGAATACGTTGCTTGGGTTAGGGTAAACCTACTGTCTGTTATGTTTTAAGTTAAGCATCATGACCCTTAAGCCCTTCTCAGCAGCTAAACAAGTAAGCACGCCTTCCTTTGTAAATGTGTTGATGACCCACGACAACAATATGTCAGTAAAAGCATCAACATGGACAACAATCAGCCCAGTAAAAACAACAAAGGGAAAGCTGATGAAACCATGCTAACTCACAGTGAATGTCAGGTATTTGCTCTGACAAGTAATCTTGACTTCAAGCAGACATACTCCGTCCTTCATGTTAAGACTGCCCGAGGCAAACACTTTCCTCTGCCTGTCAGAATCAATGTTAGCATTGCGGCTATTTACAGTTCCTTGTTTAGAAGTATAAATTTGTATTCTGTATAGTTTTCTTGCACTAAACTTGCAATTGCTTTTTATTTTTTTTGCTGTGTCTAACTCACTGGTAGACTAAAAAAATCATGATAAAATGCCCTGTAGGGCCTAGTGTGCAAGACAACTATGGAGCCAGAACAGTGACTGACGTTTTTCAATGACAATGGTCATATTTTTTCTTTATGTAACTATTTTTTCAGTGACAGTTTCATTTTTACACTTTGTTTTTTTATGAGGTCAGGTTTTTTTTACGATGTACATGTTTGTCTCTGTCGCTGTTTGTTAACGTACAACTATGATGTAACCTAACGTTAGCTAGCTGTCATGTGTTAGCAAAGGTTAACGCTCTCGTTCCAGCGGACCTCTGCCAGACTAACATAACTTCAGTTAAAGGTTAAATGTAACCCAGTCCGGTTCTGTGTGAGCAAACAAAGGCAGAGAAGCAGACTTTCTGTTCAAGAGTTCCCAGTGAACTCGTGGAGAACATCGCTGTAGGTTTGCAGGACGACTGGTTCAGGAACAGTGACGAGTGATGTTCTCTCCTTAGTATGCAGATTATACGTCAGTCATGCTTTCCTTGCCCCTCCCTTCAAACCCCTCCTCTCCTCCTCCAAAACAGTGACAGAGAGTTGAAACCGAAAAACTGACACAAAAACTGTCACTGAAAAAAGAGTGACATGAAGAAAAAATCGGAACATTGTCATTGACAAACACATCAGAATTAAAAAAATATCAAGATCACGTTTTGTTTTCAAAGCCACATTTTCTTTTCGATGCCAACTGTCACTGATCTGGCTCCATAAAGAACGTGATAAACTGCCCTCTGGGTGCCTTTCCAGTGGTCAAAACTTGTTAAAATGCCTTCTACAGTGCTCGTCCAGTGGAGAAAACACAATATAATGCCATATACTGCACCACATACAGCTGGTGCCCTTTTTATTTTTTCCACCACTAGTAAAACTGTAGCTACTTGAGTCATTGTGTAGAAACAGCTGATAACATTTATCAAGTCCTTCCGCTACAAAAGCTAAATTGCTATTTGATTCAAGTAATTTTGTTGCATAGATAAGGAGAAAAACGAGATATAAATGTTATCTGTATTTATTTGGCTTTTAAAGGCAAGTGGTAACACAAAATCTGCCAATGAAATGGTAGCTTTCAGAGCAAGCATTTGCAATAAAAAATTGACAAAGCCAAACGTTTGAAATCATACTGCCCACTGACAGTCCTTATCTGCAAACTGGTAATATTTCATAAAATGGCTTTCTTATTGGAGGGCAGCCGATGGACGAAGGACAATGAGTCCACGACAGAAGCTGAACCGATAAGAAACTGAAAGAGAAGAAACACAGCGCCACATCAGAGATATTATTTAAAGACATTATTTATACAGGCACTGTTTGCTGAGCATGAATGTGTTTCCTCACCAACACCCAGGTCTCTATTCAGACATTTTCAGACACACCTGCTAGTACACCCACTGAACTTCTCATACTGTCCACTCAGTAGCCTGAGGTGAAGTGCCTTGCTAAGGGGGAACTTCAGTAGTAACAACTTAGGTATGGGTGCGCTTCATTCACATTTTCCTAAAAACTTATTTTATGGAATTCTTCAACCTACTTTTCAGTTTTTTCCCCTTAAATGAATCCTAACCAAGTTAATATTGACAGACATATTTTATCTACTGTCCAAATAACCTTGTCAGAGCATTATCTGTGGCAGTCTTTTATTACAGATGTTTTGTGACTATTGATTTGTGATTTGGTCATCTAGTTTTAATGTGATCAGTTTACTGCTAATCACGGTAGCCATTCTATTTCTGTCTGAAGCTAAGGTGTTGCTAATACAACATTTGATGTAACTGTTGGCTAACTGTTGATGTAATGTGTATGTCTACTAGATTATTTTACTGAGTCATACTTTCTATGGGGACTCAGTTTTGATATTTCACTGGCGGTTATCAGAGCCCCAAACAAAACTAAAAGCGACAATACAACTCATTTGATAGCTAGTCTACGCTTTTGTTAACCTAGTTTTCTTGGTAATGTTCCAAATCATTTATACAATACCTTTGGTTTACGCTACCTGTTCTGCATCAAACAGTTCCAAACAAAGTCCCAGACTAGCTGGTTAACACAGTTGAGTAACTAAAGAGCCGAATATTACCCTCAGGAGTTGGTGGAGCCCAAAATATACTTAAAGGGAATTGTTCTTGTTGGGTTCACAACTTGTTGCATTGCCTCTTAGTGGGCAAAAACAATCTATTATTGCAGGTTCAAAACTTTGCACATCCACTTTTTGGTCACTACCACTTTTTTGACTTTAATTAGACCATCACTGGCCAAAGCATTCACTGTGAGCTAAGAAAACTTCACTAACATATAGGTATAGTGCCCAGACAGACTTGGTGTCTGTGGAGGAACATTTCTTCTCTAGTAAAGCTTAAACCTGTGACCCAGATCCATTGAAAACTCCCTTGGCTGCTTGAGGAGGTAGGGGGAGACGGTGCTTCACTGCCTGAAATGACAAACAGCAGGCAGACGGTGGCATGCTTTGCTTGCCAAATACAGCACTCCACGTTCAAATAGTGCTGACAGGGAAAACATAGACACTGTTATCCAGGGTACCCCTCTCTGGAGTGAGATGTTGAGGGGAAAAAATACTCCCGCCAGCAGACATAGACTTGCCTGTATTCAATGGGTGAGGGCTTCTACTGCTTTTATCGTGGAAAAAATCACATAACTGGAGATTACTTACTTTTATTTCTTACTTACACATGAGAATTGATATGTTTAATGACGTTTTAGGATGAACGGGCCTGTGTAACCAGTAACAATCCATTGTTCAAATAAAAAAATACATTGACTTCATTGAGAAAATCATTGAAAAAAATGATTTAACCATCCTGACAAACCTCTTTTTATATATGTGGTTTTCATCTGACAATAGTGATGTACTCAGGGTAATTGTTGCCCTCTCTGTTTCCCACTGAGTTCATTGAACATTCGAGCCGACCATTTTCTTTGATGGTTTTAATTCAGTCAAGCATACTGGCTGCTATTGCAGCTGCCCACTACAATGATTAACTGCAAAGTGCTGCATTCATTCATTCAAGCATATCCATCAAAGTACAGCCTCTTCTAACTGGAAACAAGTTTTCCCAGGGAAGCAGGCTCAGGAAACATCTGACCTGTATTAAAGAATGAGAAGAGATTCGAAGACCGGCCAGTTTTGTTTCACTGGTTTAAGAGGCGTATTGTAATTTCAAATTAAAACATAGAGTTAAGCACTATGGAAACCACTTAAAATAACATAGTGGAAACTTGAATGCCAGCTGGCCACACTTGTAGCTGCCAGTAGAAGAGTCTTGTACCTACACTATATAAATCACTTTGTTTGGTTTAGTCAGGACAAATTTGGTAACATTGGAATGAGAAGGAGAAAAAAAATTGATTGTTCTTAACCTTACATGCATATATGATTTAAGGCAGCGTAATGGTGCCTGACTTTGTATGAAAGAAAATATTTGTTTCAAACATCTCTAAAGCTAAATGTGTCAAACTAGTGAAAATGGGAGGACCTGCTTTATTTTTCCTACTGTACATTCCCATTTTAAAGTTTTCTTTTAATTATATCCCCAACTATCCTCAATCCAAAAACATGGGAGTTTTTTAATAATACAATACATTTATGTTAAGGCTATCAGAACTTTTAATTCTTTTGACTTTGTTTTCTTTTTTTTTCCTTTTTAGTATGGAGGATAGATCTAAATACTGCAATACCCATGAGCATCAGCTGCCATTTCTAAGGGGAAGAAGCAAAATCAGAATATTCATTAAATACACTGTCATTGCAATAGTAAAATTCATTGCAATCCAAAATTCAAAGGTGAATTATTTTAAGCAGCTGAATGCATTATAAGGTTTCTATGCAGTAGAATATTTAGCTTCAGCACTCCGTAAGTCAACATTATTTTTAAGCTCCGTGATTAGATGTGAAGAGTTGTAGTTTATACAGGATTGTACCTTTGACAATTTATAAAAGAACCATATATTTGGTTCTTTTAACACAGTTAACACAGCTAATCTCTAGTCATTCAAATGTGAGAGTTTTGTGCCAATACAAGCATTAGAAGTGCTTCAACAGTCACCTAACATTGTTTATGTAAAAAATAAATAGGACTTTTAATTTTGGAACCCTGAATGACCAGAATAACTCCATCCACACACTTCACATTACACCTTAAACAGTCATGATTCCTAACAAGGCCACCCACTCTCTTTCCTGTTTGTGCCCACTATAAACGGCTTATTTGTCTGCATCATAATCTAATGAATGCACAATGCACCTCTGTATCTTCAACTCCTCATGTATGTATGTATACATGGAAAACTGCTCATGGTCCCCATGGGCCTGTGACCCTCATAACCCCAGTCCTCCTGCTAATCTCGTAATCTTTCACAGAACAGAAGCCTCTGTGATCATTGGCAGGTCTACCACGTTACCTTCCTCCACTGGTGCTCGAGAGGGGTGGGATATCTGCAGGTAATCCGCATCTCCACCTAATATTTGCAGCCGGATTTTTCTAATAAAAACCTCGGCCTGTGCTTATGGGTGGGCTAGGTGGGGGCGAAAACATGGCCTTTCACGGAAAAGGGAAGCCAGAGCACCTAAAAGAAGTGATATGGAAAGGTGCCCCCTTAGATGACCTGTCTGATTGGGGAGCTGAGACTAGGGCGTAACCATGCATTCTTCAGGGGGGTTCATGCCATATCTCCCCCCACCCAAACTACCAATCTGTTCCCCCAATACACCCCCCCACACAACCCACAACTTGTGGTTGTTTGATTGACACTGCTAGCATATCGTTGTTGCTATCAGTTCTCACTAATGAATCTCAGAATCAGATCACCTTAAGTTGTTGTGTGCTGTGACGGTAATTTGACTGGTTTTTATTTGGTCAATCAGTGGAGGTGAGCAAATGAAGGAAGTGACGTAACCTTAAAAGCTTAGAAATCAGGACTGGCAGCAGGACATATACGTTTTTATTCAGACAGTAAGTTACAAGCTACCAAAATAGGTAACATTAGGTTAGTAGAGAAGGCAATAGCTAATGTTTAGGTAACTGTTACTACTGTACGTTGGGTACTCTTTTTATATACACTGAAACTAGCTAAACAGCATGATTACATTAAAGTAAATAACACTAGTATTACAAGCAGAATTTTCAGTGTAACCAATTAAAGTGATCATCAAGGCCATCAGCCCTTGTTCTTTAGGTAAAATAATGACATGTGGTCACACTGCAGGCAGCACAGAGATACAAGGAGGGAGAGACATGTTGGAAGCAGTGGCCAGACAGAGACCCTCTGGAGATACAGATGATCAGGAGATGAAGTGGAATGTGAACTAGAAAGCAATTTAGTAGAGCACATAGACAGTAAGTGTAAGAATCCAGCTAAATGGGTAATTTAGTAAGGCACTACAGGTAGATGGATCTGATGTGAATGATTGTGGTTACATGGTGAGCAGTATTCACACTTTTAATTACATTAAGACACCGATGAATACGTTTCAAAGAACTTGATTGATTTAGCTTCCAAAACTTTGAACAGTAAGGAACTGACCAAAACAAAATTAAGTGGGGCAGTCACTATCTAAGAGAAATCGGACTGTTCCTTTAAATGTGAATTCAAATGATCAATGTAATCCTCAAATCTATGTTCTAAATGTGCAAATTTTCATGTATAGAAATGCATTTTTTTTTTTTACATTGACCCTGCCAATGTCTAAACCAACTGTTAAGCTGAGATGCATCTTCATCTAGATCTGTAGTGTTATACAACTGGCGGCTCAGCACAGCCTAATGAAAACAGGCATAATAAACACTGTAGCATGAACAAAGTAATGAAACAAGTCTGTATAGGCCGTTGGTTAATAACGTGCTTGAGTCTATTTGCTTAAACTGGAGAACAACTTTGATTGACTTACTTAAATGCCACTCTATTAAATACACAGACTACAAATCCTGTATTTTTTTAACAAATCACAACTCTATCTCCTACCAATAAATTTATATGCTACTAATTTGCTTTTCGAAATGCCTCTTGGAAGGAACATAGTGCTGTCTGTGGTTAATGTCCTGCATCACATGTTGTTAGATTTAGACAGCTAAAACACTTTATCAAACAATTTAACAATTGCACACACTATTAAAAAGCTTCAGTTTCCAGTAGCGAATATTGTAGTTAAAACAAATGTATACGTTGACATTGGTTTTTCATGTTTACTCATTATGCTAATTGTAAAAAACATGTTTTTCTCTTACAAAACCTATTTGCAAATAACAAATTAGTTATAAATAAATGTCCTTTTTAGGAAACAGTGCTGTAAATGAAGACTACATTAGCCTTTTACCAATCATTATGAAAAAAATAAGCCATGCAAATAACATCCTCTGTAAAATAATTATGAGCCAAATATTTTTTTCTCACAAGAAAAGGACGGTTAGACATAAGCAGAGACTGTTGGGGGTGGATGGCATTTCTAAAAACATACAAAGCATTTTAGACAAAACACTACAGATGTCATTTTAGTAATGAAACCGTCTAGCCATGTGGCGAACACATGAAAATGGCATGTGTGATACATGTTATTGTAACATAACTCAGTGGTGGAGGAAGGAAATGTACATTTCAGAGTTCATGCCCATTCAGCCTTTTTGAGACTTCTGTCTAAATCATTTATTGACAGATGACAGATAGATTCCCTGCACAGCACTGGCCCTCAATGGGACATCCCCTTCTAATATCTTATGGAGTCATCAGCAGCCAAGTTTAATACGTCTGGGGGACCGTAACTCTCCAGGCAACTACTACTAAACATGCCAGACAGGTCTGGCTCCCTCCACTCCCTCCGATAGATATCAAATTGTCTCACAGAGCATCACTGATCTCACACGCCAGAACGGTGAACACTCAGACACTCCAGTCAAAGGTCACAGACGGGTTGGCAATCTTTGCCCTCAGCCAATGTGTGACCGCCGTTTTAAAGAGTTTTTTGACAGTTTAACATCTCTCCACCCCACACTTCCCCTCCTCCTCACCCACCTCCTTCATCCCCCTCCATCCCCTCTCTCCTCCCTGTTGTTTTCCTTTCTCAGCCACCCTGATTAAACCTGGAGATCCCAGCGGGAGGCTCTGATTTCCCAGCCCTGACTGTTACTGTAGTGAAGTCAGTGCTGCATGTCCTCACACAAGGCCAGTCAAACCCGCTAGCAATAGAAGACTAATGAATGAAGTAGGACCTGTGCAACATCTGCAGGATACAGGCATGTTGTTACTTTGAACTCTACCCTGTGAGGTCCTGTTGTTTCTTTATGTTGTTGAATAAATCTCTGTCAGTATGTCAGACCAGTACAAATGTTTGATTATTCATTGCACTTACTTTATTAAAAGTTGATAAATGAATTAGTAAAGCTTTATAGATCAGTTAAAAGCCATTAATAAGAACAACTTTTAGTTTACAAATTTTGGAAAATCCTCTTCCTGCACGTCACTTGCTTTGTCTTTTTACCTGTTGCTCTTTAATAATCAGGAAGAGCCATCTAATGGACCAAAATACATTTATTACCAGTTTATTAACATGAATTTATAAAGTAGTTGAACGGTCCATTGGATGTCTCTTCCCGGATTAAGTCATTAAAAGGTTGGCTATTAACCATTAATAAAGCCATTAGGCACACCTTATAAACCCTTTATAAAAGCGTTTCTAGAAAGTGGTACAGACTTTACTGTAGAATGCAATGATTCTGTGCCTTGATTAAGACTATTGATATTAAAACTTTTCATTTGACATGGCCCTAGCTTAAATGCCTGCAACATGTACATCATTGGTTAAATGCCAATTAAAGATGGACTTCTTTTAGCAAAACTGTCTATATTTCTACTGCCAGTACATGTTGGCTTGGTATTATTGTTCTTAATTGCCTTTTGCATTCATATCTTTTTATGCAGACTATCAAAAAAACACATTTGGAGTATAGTCATGTATTTAAGTCGGAAAACGCAAAGAATCAGTAGATACATAAAATCTCAACAGGATGAGAAAACAATCTACATAAATTGGTGCATCAACTGCATCACTGGAAAATTAAAATTTTCTAAACTATTGTTTCTAAAGTCTAAAAGACGGCCCTATGCTCCCCACTACACAGGCTCGCCCTCAACACACAACAACAACAAAGAACTTGATTGCCAAATTGCTCATTATGGCAAGACATTAATGGCGGGTAATTATTTTCTTAATCACATATAAAGTGGACACACCAACAACTTCAGCCCAACGTGGACCTAACAATAAACATTGACAAAAATGGATTTCTGAATTTGATAGTGCAGCTCAGTGCAGTTCAGAGGGTACGCAAATTACATAGCCTGGAGCCACCACTGCTGCATGAATAGAGCCTTTTTCATGATCAGAGGGAACACGTCTCCCGGGGGACTTGGAATTTCAGAGGGTTTTCGCCCTTAAACATACATACGGGTACACTTTAAATGTAAAAGGTAATATTGCACTTCCCATCCCGGATAATGCTGTTTGAACTGAATGAAACGCTCTCATTCATTGCAGTTTAAACTAAAGCAAGATGTGCATATGAAAAGAAAAGGTATTTCGATATGTGTGTGAGAGATTCTCAAGTTCAATTTAATAACGTTTCTAAGTGTTACAAACAGCAATGAAAACTCACCGTTTTGCTCCTTTATACTTGGAGAGTGAAATTTGCTGACGTGACTTGATTCAGCTTCCGAGCCATATTGTTGGAGAAGCGGTGCAAGAAGGATTAATAATGGAAGGATCATTTGGATGAGTGGTGGTTGGCGATCACAAAGCGCTGTTGACCGGATGGTTTGTATCACCACACACATGCGTCGTCTACAGGACACCAGTGCAGTTTTGGACACATTTGCAGAGGATAGACGCAGAGTAGAATCCACATAATCTTAATATCCAGTCCTTCTGGAAAAGGTGAAATTTATATCTCCCTGAATCAAAACAAATCCTCCTCCAAAGCTGCCGCTGCTGCGCAATACAAGTGCGCACCTGTTGGTTGTGTGGAAAGTTGGATACTGAGTTGGACAAAGTTTGGCTTTAAGTAATTATAATCCTGGAAATTGTTGTAAAAAAGTCCTTATGCATGCATATCATCTATGGCACGAGATCATCAGAAAAGCACAAATGCATTTTGGCTAAAGCGCGCGTCCACGGTGCGTTGTCGACTCCGTCTGAATAAATCCCCGCAGATCTTTACGCATTACGGCAAAAGCTCACAACACAGCCAGCGAGAGAGTCCAGCAACCTGATACCGTCTGTTACCCAGAAACCATTCGCAACACTGAGACGAGTTCTGTTGTCTGGCAAGATCTTGAGTCATAACTTGGTGGAGAGTAAGATAAAATATCGCTGCGCGGCCGGGGTTGGGTTTTTGGAGACTGCCAACTGACGGCACAACAGGTGCTATACATAAAGTACAACTCAGCCGAGGAAACTCCCCGGCATGTTAACTATTCCGTCGCTGCAGTGAGGTGTTTCACCCACTGTCAGTCTCAAATTTGCGAATACAGTTTCACTTACTGCAAACCGTTTTACACGTTTCCAGGAAAAGTGTCAACGTAGTAATAAAGCAGCTCAGCAACATGTTTGAGTATAATATCATAAAATCATATAAGCTCAAAACAAAATACTTGAACATTTTAAACATATAATACTACTGGACGTATCTGTCTCATCTTTTTCAGAACAACATTGACACAATTACTAAAACTAGTACATTCAGAAAGAACATGAGAAACATTTCACATTCTGGTGCCTGAATTTGTCACTTGCTTAAAGAACAATTGAGTTTTAAGACTAAAGATGACAAGATGTGTATTTTATTTTCTAGAATAATTCACTCCACAGATTGTGTGGACTCAATACGAAATATGATTTTATATAATTTATAATAATTTTGTTAATCACTGTGAATTTTACAGAACTGAATAGTTTTGGCAAATTCCTGTGAAACAAAAGCTTTGTTGTAACAATTTGGCCTATTTGGAGAAATACATTTCAATAGGGCAAACTTCCCCTCCTTCTGTGTGTATCTTATTTGCTCTTACTGCTCTTTCTATTGGGCTACTAAAACTGTGACCCAGTGCATCATGGTCCATCAAATGTAGAACATACACATAGTTAAACAATGAAGTCCACAGTGCATATTCACATGGGAAGCTTTGGCATTCAAAAGGAAACTTTCCATAAGAAAATATGCCTAAGTAAGCTTGTTGTAACCATGGAGTGATTGTTGAAAGCCTTGATTCATTTTCCCCAAAGAGAGATGAAAGATAAATGTGTACCCACAGAAGACTTCTCAACACGCTGTTGTGCATTCTGCCTAAATGTTTCTGTGGAAGGAAAGGTTTAAGGCTTCTCAATTTGTCATATCAAAGCAGAGACACCGCTTGGAACAATACTCCCTCCTGTTCCCAATTTCCTTTCTCCCCGGCACACTATTGTACCTCATCAACTGCGTTTCATGTGGTTCCTCCCATTCTGTTGTTGGCAAAATCCACCAGTGTATCCCCCCACTGCATGGTAAGTCTGCTGCTGCACAGACACAACAATCAAAGGAGACCTGGAGACATATTGAACCCATTGAGCCAGAAACATGATGCAATGCTGCAGCAATTTACCCCCAGTCTCACATAGCTCCAAAACTACCACCTCAAAGAGAGTACAGAGCAGCCATCTCTCCAGCATCAAGGTATGAAGGAAGATTTTGTGGTTTTAATCAAAGTTAATGCCTGGGAAAAGAAGGCATGGGGCATTGATACAGTCATTTCATAAACGTGTTGCCCCCGTAGAGAGGGGCATATAGAGGTCTTCTTGTGCCTGCTGCAAGGGCCAAGGCCCTTTGTGTAAAGGAGAGTATCACATTCCAGCCCTGCAAGGGCCTGCAGCAGATGTCAGCACTTCACATTGTGGAATCCCTCTCTCTTTTGCACACACACTCATACACACTCATTCACCCCTTGAGGTTTTGTCTGTAAAAGCTGGGTATTTTGTCTCCTTGTCCACATTTGATTGCCACTTCCACGGTGGTCTTGTGAAACATGGAGGCTTTGATACAAAGAAATATAATAAACAGAGGAAATTAGAAACAATGTAGACCTTTTGGGTCACAGCTAACATACAGAGAAATGCCAGCTAGGGGGGCTCTGTGTCCACCAAACACACTGGAGATGGAAATGTATACAACAGTCGTCTGCTCCCAGCTAAATCCCATTAGACTTGCTTGCCTTTTTGGGACACATACTGTCAAACAAACAAATGCCCTCTCTCAATCAGTCTGTATTACACAACGCATATGTCACAGTGTCTGCAAAGCACCAGTTCTCTTCCAGGTGAAAAAAAGTGAAACACAAGGGAACGGACATGTTTGCTGAATCCAGACTGCAGCTCATTATTTGCACCTTGAAGAAAAAGGCCTTTGAGATGACTTCATTTATATGGTAAAACCTCCTGTGGCAACAGGAGGATGTTTTGCTGTGTGGTCCTGCCAGGAGTCATCTGTGGTTTTCACTGAAATTGGGAGGAATTTTGCAGAGGAATTTAGAAAGAAGTGAGTCATATTTTCTCAAATTTCAAACAAATTGTAGTCTTTTAGATTCATTTTTATGCCTGGTGAGTTTTTCTACACATATACAAGACTGTGCTTATATTTGGTCCAAGAGTGCTGTGTCCTTCAATATGTGGACATGCTTAAGTTTGACATGTAAAAAGCGTGGCATCATAATGATTAATTGCCCCTCGCTGCACTTGGCTTTGAAACCAGAGCCCCCTGGTGGTGCCCCTCAGGGCTACATTCAGGCCTTTGCCCTTTGAACACATGTTGATGCCACTGTGAGTACTGTGGAACATGTCTCAGTTCTGGACAAGCCTGTGCTTGTTTTGATCCCAGACTCTACTAAAGGAAAGCATGTCATAGTGTGAATCAAAAAAATTCTAGAGTTAAACTTGAACATGTTATCTTTTAAATAGAATCATCTATTCATGCATTTTCTAATCTGCTTATCCTGTTCAGAGTCGCAGAGGGCTGGAGTCATATCGTTTCCACCTCTAAAAACACCCAATATTAGTACTCTATAGAAGGTTATACTGTTGTTTTTCAGTGACTGGTTTGTAGTTGCGATTCATAAAACAACACTTCACTCAGGAAGTGACAGTCATCATGATGAGAACCTGCTGCTACTCAAATTGGGCTGGACACCAAGAGCTTCATCTGCATTAACAAAATAATCTGCAAGTGTTTTTATTGGCTGCTGAAAATCTGAAAATGTAGATGTATTCAGTTTTGGCATTGTTTAACCAACTGTAAATTGCTCTATTTTGTAAGAAAACCTGACAGTGGTTGTATTGTTCCTGGGTGGTAGTCTGTCATGGATATTCAAATAATGAATTCTAAGATCACAGTATGATGTCATCAAGTTAATTCCACTAACAACAGTCTCAAAGATTTTAATGGGGTTGATTCAATTCTTCTCTGCAGTGGTGGAAGTAGTATTTACGTATTTCATGTTTAAGTAACAGTAGCAACACAATAATATAAAGACGCTCCAAGCATTATCAGCAAACTATACTAAGAGAATTAAAAGTGTGCAAGTGTATATTTCTATATTTAAGAGTGTTGTTAATATATACAGTTTTATACTAATGGTTTATTAGTACTGACGAA
>JAVQJD010077948.1:0-19796 GCA_036023655.1 Nannoperca australis
GCCAGAATTAACCCCCCCCCCCCGGCTTTAGTTTTAAGTGGAGACTTGGCTTAAGTGTGAGTATCAGTCTCTGTAACATGAATGGGCACTGAAGGCTTTATCAATCTCCGTTATAAACCTGCCTGAGTCTGGTAACATTTAGCTTTTATTTGAATTTAATGTTATTTCAGACACATACGTCCATATCAGTAGAGTCAGAAAGTGGAGTCCACATAAAGCACAGTCACATTAATATCCACTGTGGGGAAGCTACCACAGCTACTAGTAGGATTTGAAATAAGCCCATTGCACCATGGCTTGAGCAAGATAAGAGATTTAAGGCTGCTGGAGGAGAGAAAGGATTTGGGGAAAAGAGACTAAAAGTGGCCCCTAATAGAGCAAACTGAGCAGGATATAAGGTACATAACAAACTTCATCACCTCTCACAGTGCCAAAAGGAAACACTATGCTTTCACTGTATGCAGCCGTCATTTATCAATTCTGACCATTTTTAACAGCTGCTCCCAGAACCAAAGCGCTCTTCAATGAGCACTTGTGTGGGGTGGGGGGGATAAACTCTGGAAACAAAGCTGTGTATATGGACCAGGGATCTGACTTGTTGCTGCCTTGTGTTACCAACAAATACACAACACACAACAATACATTTGTCACCCTTTGTGGGGCCACAGGAGGCTGTGGGCATGGAGCTGAAGGCCTACAGTTGTGCAAAGAGCTGCAGTTTAAAGCACTTGCCAAACTTTTTAAAACCAATTGACAGTGTGGGAGGCTGAGGCTATATTGAGTTCAGCTGGTACGATATTTCTGCATGGTTTCTATAAACAAAAGAATTCCGCACCAAGGACACTGGATTAACCCTACTATGATGCCTTTTGGTCGCGGGGTTAAAATTAGATGTAGCGTCCATTTTAATCCCAAGAGCGTCATCATGTGTTAGAAGCATCTGTTGACAGATCGCATTCCGCGCGTATCAGCGGAGAGGCAGCGGTCTGAGAGCCGCTGGAAGGCACGGCTATTGTTAGCTGGTACCCACCGCATCCGTCCGTCAAGCCTCCCTCCCCTGGAGCCCGGCTGAGTCAAGACAGCAGCACGTAACAAAGACCACGCCGGAAATTGGGCGGTGCTGTCCTTCAAAATAAAACTACACATGAAACCTCCGATTGGTAGGACAAAAAAAGAAAAAGCCAAGAATTCCTCGAATACGTTAAACTATTACATTTCAACTATATATAAAGCTAGCTAATTGTAACCGAAAACCGCACATACCACTTCTGCTGTAACGCTAAATTTGCTAACGTTAACTTGGGCTAGCGTTACATGACAGTGCCAGGAAAAGTGGTTAAAGTTGATAATTAATAATTTATGTTAAATGTGATGCCGAGGATGGCTGTCTTGCAGATAACGTTAAAACCATTCATAACGGGTTCTTCCTTATGGGTTATTAACGGTTAAAATTATATTAGCGGTTACCGAAGACCCCACATAGGGGCCTACACATAAAGTAGGCTACACACAATTGCTTCATTAACTTAGCGTCTATAGTAAAAGAAACAACACTTTCTCTCTCACTTTCTGTGTATTTGGCTCCTTTTATCCACTTAACGCTTCTGAAAAGGCGTTCAGCGTCCGGTGTTATTATTTTGAAACTGCTGACCGGATGTTCTGTTCTTTACTATGGCGTGCTTGAGGTTAGTCCCAAAAGAGCTGTCTGAAACTATGTCGTCCGATTCTGTATCAGCAAATCACTGGCAAAGTAGAAACCTTTATACTCTTAACTATTCCAACTTTGAAAAAGGAACTTCAAATGTAACTCTGAGGAACAGTTACTCAGTTTCTTTACTTTTTATCCATCACAGAATGGGTAAATTGCTGGCAGGATTCAATTTATATTTCTTTTTAAACGGGTTTTTCCCCCCTGACTTACTTTCCTCTGCTGTTGTTCCCAGGCAGGGTCCAGTAGCATGTCCCTGTCCCAATCATCCTCCTGCAGCATGTACTCATCCTCGTATCCGTTATCATAGTGCACCGTGGTCTCCAGCTGGGTCATCATCATCATTGGGCCGTCACTTTTTGTTCCCTCAAAACTCAACTGCGTTTTGTCCTTGAGGACGGACAGCTGGAAGAACTGTAATGCTGAGGACGGGATAGTTTCCTGACTTTCTCTTCCCTCGAGCTGCTGCTGTCTCTCTCTCTCTCTCTCACGTTTGCCCTTGTCCTCCCGACCTGACAGACGCCTGGCCCTGGTTGCCACAGACGAACAAGCGACCGCATCATTAGTACTGAAGAGTCACGTGACGCCTTCATACCTTCCCCCCAAAAATCCCCATCACACCCACACACACTGCAGCAGGACAGTTTATTCATGTGAGATCAATGCAACAATCTTTATTGTAGAAAAAAAAACAACAACTCAGACTTTTAGTTAAAACTAAAAAACAACAATAACACAAAACTGGCTTGGGACATATAAATAAAATGTTTCTTCCTTGGAAAACCCATATATTCTTTCACTGGTCACCACTGACAATGTAACAAACCGGCCAGAAACATTCACTCCATAAAAAACAACAACTGCGTATTTAAACCTGTCATGGCACAATGTGGTGTGTCCTGCCCACTCTTCCGTTTCCTAATGTTCACGTTCTTTTGTTGCTCTTTCTCTAATCCAGTGACAGCTGGTGGTCATTTAGGTCCTTACACATCACTGGGACAATCAGGATGAACAATTTAAACCTATGACATATAACAGGAAGTTCTTTGCGGCATTGGGGTGCACGTTAATTGTGTCTGTGTCCGGGTCTAAGTGTGCGCATGCATTTGTACAACAAATCGTGTAATATGTTATAGTGTGACCGTTCAAATTAGTTTTAAAAAAACACACAACTTAGTTTGACAATTTTCTTGTGTTTTGAGTCCTTTCATTCCTTCCACAAAGCACTTTCTTTGGTTTTTGAGTCGGCAGAAAGAGAGGAATTCAGTGAACCTACTATATACCTATTGTAAAGTCATATGCAAGGAGAAGTCCCTGTGAATAACAAGCCATTCTGAGAAGAAATATTATAAGGCAGTGTATGTAATGTAAAAAAAAGTTCTCAAAAAACCACAGGCCCAAGTGCTCTGTTAATGAAATGAAAGGAATACAATTAATCAGACAGGCCTCTTAAAATATGTGAGCTGTACCTTTAAGGTTCAAACAGGGAGGAAGCTGGTCCCTACGGTCACTACTTAAGGAAGATCCCCACCACAGAGCTAGAGAGTTCAAACAGAGTGCAAAGAACGACACGTGGAAGTTTCACGAAACCATCCCACAACCTTGAGAACGTGTTATCTGTCACAGCGATGCAACTGTCCAGGGGCTCGACACTAACCCAAACAATCTCTGGGCTCAGAGCAAAAGGGGGGGGGTGTGTGTGTTTGTAGAGAAGGACTCTTTGGCTATTTGGGCCCCACGTATCCATATGTATCATCTGTTATCCGCAGTAGTGTTCTTTGTGTGGCTCACAAAGAAGTGGAGAGAGGGGCGGGGGGGTTTCTTTTTCCATCATTCAGTTTCATTTACGCCACAAGGTCGCCGCCACTCCTGGCCTCGTTCATGGATCCATTTGTTTGATACTGAACACAGAAAGAAAAATAAGACAATAATCATAATTAGTCTAGCCCTTTGTTTACTTTATTGTACAAATGTGTTACCCTCCTTGTCTCATAAACTCAAGACCTGGTTAGACTCTTCGTCATGACACTGGGTTAAATTGCTCTTTTTTCTGCAAATGCCTCGGTCTCACGAGAGACATTTTTATTCAGGTCTTTGTAGATGTAGTTTTATAGGGAACCAGACAAAGAGGAGCTCACCCCACTTGTTGCCGACCAACACTGGACAAGCTGCATGCCGGGTGCTGTAGTCTCCTTCCCCGCTGGCAAACAGATTGTACCAGAACACTGCAGAGCCCTGGAATACACACAAACAACCGGCAGCAGAGGTTAGCAGAAGGTATGAAGTGTTAGCAGTCAGGAGTCTCAGAAAGCCACCCTCACTCTCCTACATGAATTCCCAAACTAAGATCCCAACAAGTGTATGGGGACTTGAGAAACTTTCTTTCTATGACAAACTAAACAAATAGGCAAGTGCTTCCAGTACATTATCCTATTTTGGAAATGTTACCCTATTAGATGACTGTGTTGAATGTGTAAGAGGGATAGAGTGTGAATGAGTGCGCAGAACGGGCCGACTAATTGGTGCTGTTCCTCACCGAGAGGCAAAAACAACATTTTATTTTGTTATTAATGTTTTGAGTGTCAAAACAAAAACACATGGGAATCCATTAAAGCATATAGTTGGCTATGTAACATCACCAATTCAGACACAGCTACCGAGTCAAAGATAATGTACTGTAATAGGCGGTGGAACGGAAGTGGTTACCTTTTGGGGCCAAACTGCCGCACCGACATCTGGGAATACTGTCGCTCCACCGGCTGCTACATCACTCATCTACAACAGAGAGAGAGAGGCAAAGAGAGTTCAGTCTTTATCTGTCACGTGAAATACTTCTGTAGTCCGACAATTTGTGGAAGCTCAACGTAGATATGACTGCAACAGTTACTATAAGATTGCAAAACACTAATAATTTCTGTTATGATCCTTTTCTTGAAATTGTGTTTTGTGATACTCTTTACAGAAACTATGACTGGTTGTATTTTTTTGTCCTACAGTTCCTCGCTCCGGCAAATGTAACATCCTCCTCGTTGCATCAGCAAAGCACGTTCCTGCTTTCGCTCAGATGTTGCTTTTTTTGTGGCAGCGAACATTTTGCACACTGGCGAAGCCCATAATCAGAGATGACAGACAGTCCTTGATGTGTAATACCAGGGTGTCACCCTGAGCAAAACCATGGAAAATGTATGGAGAGCTTCATTCACATATTTCACTGGCCAAGAACGACACTGCTCAGTTTATACACAGCTTTTCTAACCTCGGGGACTCAGTTTTACTCCACAGCGTGTGTCGGGCGAGAGAGTTCATTTAAGGTTGGGCTGGCTGGTTAAGGCCTCATATTATTGTAATAACGGCTGCATCATTTCTTATGCTGTACATGTCTGTTCAAAGTGTACATACATGTAAATAATGAGTGTGACTGACTATTAATTGTACACAACTGATACAGTAGTAGGACAGGCACTTAGTATAGTAAAAGTTAAAAGGTAAAAATATGGCTTACATCTTGTTATTTAAGTTTTTACAAATCATATATTTCACATTTTATGTCAAACTTTCTGCTCATTCTGACACTTCTCAGAAGCTTAATGATTCTTACAATGAGTGAACTACTTAAACTCATGTTGCCATGTTTTTATGGCTGCACCATTACTTCATTATGTCTTTTTATACATATAGTTCACAGATAGCCAGTATCTCTGTAAATATTAGCATCTTGTATAGAGTTAAGAATAACGTTCTGTGGGTTTGAACAATGATTCTCATTCACAAAGTGCATTTGTGAAGAACAGCATTTGTGACACGGCAGAAGACGCCGCGTCCACAGTGTGCGCTGAATTTAAAGTTAACGACGACGGTCTTTACTCACATAGAAGAGCCACGTTGCTATGCGGTTCCCGGTGCCCAACTCTTTAAAGGCATCTGGCTCATCTTTCTGTGGAGAGAGTCGACATCAGGTTTAATGCCCTGCCATATTAACACCACTGTCCATTTATATAAATGAAATTGTATGAATTGAAATGGGCCTTACCCTTCCAAAGTCAAAGTGAGGTTCGTATTGACCACCAACGCCGTAATTGGCAACCTACAGAGATCAATAAAAGATGATGCAGGTCTCACAACGGTGCAAATCAGGTTTCCAACAGACTAACTCACACACACACACACACACACACACACACACACACACACACAAACAGAGGCTTCGTGAGGAGTAGGGGGAGTGTAAGAATTATTTTTTTCATTTATATAAGAAATATTTTTATTCAGCAAAGTTTTGCCTTGTAAAAAAAAACAAATAAAAGAATCAACATCAGTCCACAACCTTCAGCTAACGAACCAACTCTGTACCTGCAGCTCTTCTGCAGTGTCCATTTCCAGCCCTGTGAGATCTTCAATCCTCTGGTTGATCTTGTCAATCATTGGATCTTCATAGCCAGTGAGCCAAGCACTGGAATACAGGAGGGAAAGCAGAACAACTGAGAGAGTCAAGGGACATGCAATACAGCACGCCAGTGAGGCACATGTTATGTCCACTAGATGGCAGTAAAGATTTCTTCTGAAATAGGCGACAGAGACGGCATGCTGAAAAGTTGCCATGAAAAAGTCAAAAAGGAAGTCAGATGATATAAAAAGGAAGTGAAAGTATTAAGGAAATAAAAAAACAGGAAAACGGCCCGAGATTCAGAATCTCCAATCGGCTCAGGGTGCAGGGTTGTTCCGATTTCAAACTGTGTGTGCACAGTACAAGAGTCTGATTGAGGACTACAGCAAAATATTTTCATGGATTTAACTTCCCTGACACTATGTGCCTTTCATGCTCACTCTTGCACTCCAGTCTAAGAGGAGGCCCCTGAGAAAAATCAGCTCGTGACCAAGCATGGAAATGAACTTTTTTGTGGATTAAAACATGCAACCGGAGTTCTGGAGCCACATCATAAAAATCAAATTGGCATTTTCTTCTGGCTAATTGTTATAAAAAGGCCACAGTATCCACATAATACTGTCAAAGCACACATACTATATTATAACAGAACTGAGGATACAATGTATATAATGTTACCACCACATATGTGACACGAGAGACTAAGACTTTGAGCTACACTCTCAAATTTAAGGCATTTCTAAAGACATTCAGAGAATTTCTGCAGACATATTTTTGAAGGGATGCTGGACCAAATGTGAGCCAACAAATATTTTCCTGATACGTCTTGCAGCCAGTTCAGAGAGAGGCCAAAGTTGTCTGAGTGCGTCCGTCTGTTCCTTCTATCACTTGATGCTCACTGGATTTTGAAATACATGCTGGCTAACACGTACACATACAAATACATCAAAGGGAAACCACACCCTTGCACCCACAGGCACACGCGCCCAAGCATCAATTACCGAGGACAGTAAAACCAAAGAAACGTAGGGGGTTTTGTGGCCTGCAAAGCCTGGGATCTTTAGGGTGGGGTGTAAGTTTTACTCACAATAGTCAATGTACACCGTCTATGGAAGTAGAACGGTCATTGTAACTACACAGTGACACTTCCTTAACAAAGAAGCATCTGTGTTTGAAAGCAGGTGCATCCGGACTCCGGCCATGGCAGTTTCTTAATCTCTCATGCTGATATGGAAGTTAAAGAAGCGTCAAAGAAGAACCGCAGCAGCTGTAATGAGCTCATACAAGAATTATTCTTCCCTGGTGGCTGGGGGAAAGACCAAAATCCCTAAATCACTGGGTAAACTGACAAAACAAACTATATTTTAGCTACACCAAAAGAACAACGACAGAGGATTGTTTAGCTTGGTTGAAATTATGTTTTAGCTCAATATGGTGTTCTGAAAGGAATCTGTTTAAGTTTTCACTTTAACCACATTAAAACCTCAGTAAGTGTTAGTTTTCTGGGTGTAACTAAACATTAAATTTTTTCCCCCGTGGTGTTTACTGGGTGCAGGGCTGAATGCGTGTTTCAGCTAGAGCACAAAGATAAAGATGAAGAGATGGATGGAGCAGGAGAAGGAGGGGAAAGCATTGTGGCCCTCCTGGTAACCTGCGACCCCTTACCTCTTGGAGACTCTGTATTGGGCCGTGGTAAGTTTCCCAGTTTCGGGGTCATGCACCGTGGCTCGCCTTAGCTACAGTAGTTTCCGCAGCAGAAGGACACAGAGGAGGAGGAAGAGAAGATAAAAAAAAAGGGGGGAAGGAAAGAAGGACGGTGGAATGTGATACACACAAGAGTACAAGTGGAAAGTAAGAGGAGGAAAGAGGGAGAGAAAAGGCAGATCTGGTCACTAGTTGTCAACGTTATTCTTAAGAAGGGCAAAGAGAGTGTTTCATGAGGCAATGCAAGAAACCAAATTTCCATTTTAAAATAAGAAAATTTACCAGCAGGGAATTAATGAGTGCCTCTGATACACGTCCTGGCTCACAAAAAGCAACTATGTTAATATCAACTAGCAGAAGTAGTAACACGTTGTCCCCCTCCTCTATCTTCTTGTGTTACCTTTCTGTAGCAAACTCCTGAGCGGAACCACATCCAGATAACCATCCAGATAACAACAATGCAAACTATTTGTATCCAAAGAACTAAAATATTCATTAGCTTTTCCTTCTTCTGTCATATAATATATTTGTAATAAACGTGCTGTATAAACCAATATAAGTCTTCATATATTTACTTTATGCTGTATAAAGCTTTGATCGTTCTCGGCTGGATCCTTCAGCTCAGGAGCCTTTAAGCTTCGGAAGGGAGTTCGGAAAAATGGAGCGATAGGACGGGACGGACGGGAATACAGAGAAGAAATGACATCTGAGCAATTGAGGGAAAAAGGAGGAGAAATCTCCCTCTCTCCCTCTCAGCTCTCTCCCACATCCTCTGTTCTTGGCGGCTCCCGGCAGTGCCTTACCTTTTGCTGATCCGGTATGGAGCCGTCTCCAGCACTCCTGTGATGGGGTTGGAGATGGTGGCCCTGCGTAGCTGTGAAGCCAGGGACATGATTTACCCACACACACATACACACACGCGCACACACATACAAAGATGTGTGTGCGCCTGTGTGCTTGCCTACCTAGCAGAATCCCATCAGCCTCAGCCTCACAGCTTTGACCTCCCACCCCTCAACGCACTAAATCACACAAGCCTAACGAATGTTCGTACTACATGGCAGTGAACTGTACAGCGACCGACAGTTTGACACATGCAGTTTGAAGCACTGAAACTTACTCGCGGTTTTGCCAGCTCTTTGACCCTCTCAATTTCTTTGTCGGAGATGATGTCGAGGTAGCGCACAATGTAGGGGCGGTCCCACTCATCTTGCTGTTTGACGGGTGCCAGCACAAACTTGGGGTTGTGACGGTTGTCGTAGAAACGACAGAACAGCCGGCTCTGCCTGCGGGGGGTCTGATTGAGAGAAAAGGAAAGCAGAGAACGAAGGAGTTGAAACTGAGGTCTACTTTGTAAGCTAGAAATTGTGCTTTTTTTTTTGCACATCTCTTTCGTCTTCCTCACCATTTTGATGCCCTCCCCGCGACAAAGCATCTCGTACTTCTTCCTCTCTGGGATCAGCTGAAAGGGGAGCTTCTTTTTGGGCTTATTCTTCTTTTCAGTTGTTTCTCTTTTCCCTCGCTCCTTCTGCTTTTGAGTTCCGTCCTCCGCAGTCTTTCTCTGCTTCTCTAACTGGAACTCAAAGTACTTCAAGTTGCCCTTGGCGCGCTGGTGCTCTGGGTCTGAAAATGGGGAGAATGAGACACCAGCAGAAATAATAGTGGTGATTACAAACAGTGATGACTGCAGCAATGTCACTTAACAATATCAACCCCCGACCACCACCATGCAATCAAACAACTCCTCCAACACAACATAATTATATGCTATTTGTTCAGTCTGACTGTATCCTGTTCTCAGAAACAAGATGAACAAACAGGACAAATTCATTCAGGGGCTCATTTGGAGGAATAACGAGGTCACCGCCAGGGCTTCATCAGAACATCGTTTCAAATTCAGACTTCAAGACAATGAGGTGAAATGTATTGCAGCATCTATTATCAAGAGTATTAATCAGGAGCAAATTAAACTATGGGACTTTTTAGGAAATAAATGTGGGTTAGAAAGTGCCACATCAAGGCTGGTAGGATGGTGTTTGTCACTAGAATTACACTGGATTGGAAATAATAATGCTGTGCAATGTGATTGCCCCTCATCCAGATTACTAAAGTTTTGATCTGATCTAATTGGACGCAGGTTAAGGAGTTCTACAGTTATTCACCGTCAAATGAAGAAACCAAGTCCCCTCTGATTACCGTTAAATCACTACTTTTAATTGATAAAAGTAGATAAACGGCACAGAAGTCTCTACAAACATCAACAATGTTAAACGTTAGCCTAACGGGGGAGACCATCAAGGTCGAAGCCGCTGGCGACGGCCGACCGGGCGAGCAGCCTCCACTTTGGCAGTGTCCGCCGCACGCGTCTCCTGGGGACCTGCGTCTCCCGGTGCGCGCTGTGTGCACCTATGTGGCCCGTACGGCGGGGTTCAGACGGTCCGACCAACTGTCTGTCTGTTACGGTGGTCGGACTCAAGGCACCCCCCTGTCCTCCCAGCGTCTGGCCCATTCGGTGTGTTCAGCCATCCGGGGGGGTTACGAAGCAATGGGCCAGACCCCTCCGGAGGGGCTGCGAGCCCACTCTACTAGGAGCATGTCTGCTTCCACTGCTCTGTTTCGAGCCGTTTCAGTGCCAGACATCTGTCTGGCCGCCTCGAAATCGTTTGCTTCTACTTTCGTGCAATCTTATCTCCGGGATGTGACCTCGGGGTCAGTGGCGCATTCTGTGCTCAGTGCACAGGTGCTGGTGTCGGCCGCTGGTGCGGCGGCGGAGTCCACGTGACACCTGGGTCCAGGTGATGGTCAGTGCAGGCCGGTGCGGGGCGCCTCAGCGGTGGAACCCGATCAGGCCTGCTAGACGTGTGTGTGTTACTGTATAGTTGGGGTTGGGCCTGTCGGCTAGGCAGGGCCCACCTGGGAGTACATCTCATCCCAGCTGGAAAGCCCGTTAGAGGGCGGAGCATGTACGACATAGAAATATAGGTTACCTGGTATAACCCCAGTTCTATGAGTACATGCGACGCCCTCTAACTACCAGCCCAGCTGGTCCCAGGGTGGTTGCTGAGTTTTCAGGGGAAACAAGCAATGCACAGACTGGGGTTATATTGGGGGAGGATACTACCCCCTGATTGGAGGGTAAGTACATTGAACTTGACTCAGGTATCAAGGCGGAGCCTTGAGGGGATAAACCAATAGCAAAGCCCGTTAGAGGGCGTCTCATGTACTCATAGAACTGGGGTTACACCAGGTAACCTATATTTCACCTCACTCTCAGTATGTCATTCATTTCAAACCAAAGTGAAATCCTCATTTGCTGTTCCTCGCTGCTTAATTTATCAATCCATTATGCAATTTAGATAATCAATCCTGCTTTTCTGTCTTAGTATTTCTTTATGTGTTTGGTTAAATTAGGGCTATTTCCATATTTATACAGTCTTATCCCATGAAACTAAATGGTATTTGTAAACAGGTAAATACCATTTAGACTGTGCAAGTCTAGACAAGAAAAGCGCACCATTTCGTAATCTGATTTATGTGACGTTACTTACCTGGGGCAGACGTTTTAGAATCCAAAATGACAATATGACTTCACATTGCAAAACACACCTCTCAGTATTCTTTTTCAAACTGGAGAAGTACTTTACAGTGTGGCTGGACTCACCCAGTTCGAGCAGCTTCTTGGTGAACTCCAGCGCTCGCTCGATCTCCCCCTGCTGGTAGATGGAGTAGCTGAGGTAGTCGAGCAACGTCACCTTATCTAAAGTGGACTCCTCTCCCTGTTCAAGCTGTTTCAGGGCCTGGGCCATCCACAGCTCCGTGTGGTAGTAATCGACATCGGAGTAGGCGATTTTCCCCAGCTCGTAACAGTCCTCCACAGTCATTAGACTCTTGTGTTTCACTCCTAGTATACAGAAGACACAAGAGGGGGACATTGGCATAGAAAAAAACTGAATCATCTCCTAGGTAATACAAATTGCACAGAAACCAAGAAAAACCTTTGTTCATGTCTTTTAATTTAAATACTTCATGAAAAAAATAGGTCTTTGGAGATATAAACTTTGTGCCTGATACATGCACTTATTTAAGGCCTTTACCAGGCAGGTCTCCTGTAGAGATGGTGTTGGCATCCAGCCTGTAGGTGTCTTGTAACCGGAGGAGGGCTTTAGCAGCGCCCGTCTGGTCCTCATCTGTGGGGAAGTACTGTCTCTGGATGGTCAGGTTGGAAATAAATCCTGAGAGAGACGAACAGAGAAAGATATAGCAGGATGATGATTCTGTATGGGATGCATAACCACACAAGCAGACAATAAATTCTCTCTCTCTAGTAATATTATGCCAGATATGCTGCAAAAAATGACAAGTAATCTTCTCTTCTACTTCAATAACTCACGTTAAGGTGACTGGGCACTTGATTGATACTAAAATGTATCAAGTATGAATGAGCAGCACAGTATTGCTGCAAACAAACAAACACATAGAGCTTTCCCCTGGATTAATAAAGTCCTTTGCTTGGGTTTTTTGGCAAACGAAAAACAAAAAACATCACTCTGGAGACACTCTGCTGCACTAATTGGGCAGTTCCCAGATCAGTCAGTCTCAGGAAATGTATAGAAAGTCGTGGAACAGACGAATGTTAGATAGTGTTGGAAAATACTTGTTTGAAATTCAGGAAATTCAAGACAAAAGGGAAGCTCACTGCAGAAATATATACTAACCAAACTCTACTAGTTTCCTGTGATTTTCTAAACTATAGACACTTAATTTAGCATCTGGCAAACACAACCCAAGAGAAAGCATTAGCCATCTAAGTGCTGAGGGATTATTTGAACCAGGTCTGCTTTGCCCGTACCATCGGTGGTGTCGCTGAGTACAAGGCTCTCCAGGTCCCCCCACTCCGTGTTCAGCCTCTTCATCAGTTTGAAGGCGTTGACGGGGTGCCCCAGGAAGCCCTCGGGGTCCTGTGTGGCTGTGGCTGACAACAAATCCAACTTATCAGCCCACCTATCAAAAAGATGGTGATGCAGATTTAGGTGCACTGCTTAGTTACACTTGAATCCACACACAAGAATAATGAAGTACTAAGTACTAATCGTTAAGTGTACGATATTGCATGCTTACGTGCGTGTATACATATCCGCGTATCAGTCCATGTGTGTAAACTCACCGTTTGACCTGCTCGAGCTTGTTCTCCTCTGCTCTGATGTAGTCTTTTAGAGAGGTGACGAGGTCTTTTTCCGTGTACAACAGATCTGTCATCTGGCCTGAGGAGCACAAATCACAAATACTTCACCGTCAGTACTGCAACAATAATTTCCATCACTAACCTTGTCAGGCCACCGCAGCGCCGTACAGTGGCATGACATGTTTTGTTTCCAAGTACCATATGTTGCTTGATGGTTTTACCTATAGAGGTGAAGAAGTCGTTGTGGGCTGAGAGTGACTGCAGGCAGCTCAGCAACAATAAACACCAACACGGCTGCTCCATCCTGAAGAAAGGGAGAGATAATTAGATATATTTTACCATACATATACTTGATAATTTAATCGTGCATATTAAAAAGAGATGTCATCAAGGTTAAATACAGGATTGACTTATACTGTATATGACATACTAAAAATGTCCATATCCAGACTGATTACAGCTAACATTACAGTTCAAGGAGGATGTCAGGTAACCACATCACACTTTCAGATACCAAGAGTGAGCTGCCTCGTCTCCCTGGTAAACCCCGCCCTCCAAATGACCTCTCAATCACTTCTGACAAACCATGGTGACTCCTGTCAAGGCTCATGCCAGACCTAAATCAGAGCCACAACTTAATATTGCAGGCTGTCATATACTGTCTGTTAGTCATCTACTGACTCCCAGTGAACCACATTACAAATATTCCAGACCTTTCAGCTCATCCAGAATACTGCTTCCCCTGTGTACCAAACCTCCCTGATGTATCATGTTGTTGCCTTCCTTTACCCCCTCCAGTGGTTTTTGCTGAATTCAAAACCTACTTTTAGCACCCTTTCAGACTGGGTAATCCACTGACCTACTGTGGACAGATTTGACTTTTTGTTTTCCTTCAACAGAAAATAGTTACCAATAAAAACTGTTGGCAGCAAGCTCTGTGGATTGTCCAGAGTAACTGGGGAATTATTTCTGGAGAGGCGTTGCTGTTGCTTAAGAACCAGAAGTCTCAGCAGCAGCAATCTCAAAACCTGGGAAAACTATGTGCATGGATGAATATTACTGGGGATAAGTGGTATATTGTTTTTTGTTATTTGGGTGAACTGAACATTTAGGAAACATGGAGACAGAAATAAAAAATATATATTCAGATTCAACATAAGGTAAAGCAACAACAGTGATCAAAGGATTAAACAAGAAAAAAAAAACTTCCTTAATCCTTTTAGAAGTGCAGACTCCCAAACACCACACAAAGCCAAATATAAGTCTGTGGTTGCCGTCACCATGTCGGGTTTGGCTTTGGACCTAGCACAGCCGTAGCTACCACAGGGCTTCTGGTCTGTGAGGAGTGGCACTGTGATCTCTCTACCCATACAGAAAGAAATTCAAAGAGAACACAGGCGAAATGTGCAGACTCACAGCAAGGTCTGAATGTCTTAAGAGTATGTGCACGTTTACATAGTGTCGTTGAAACTGGGCGGCAGCAGAGGACCTTCTAGGATGGTGACATCTTTGTTACAGAACAAAAAGAAAACGTGTAATAAAAAAGAAAAATAGACATTATGGGATACATGCGTGACAATTTTGCTTTTTAAAATTCCTGGATCCACAAAGGAAGTGGACGTGGAGGTGGTGGGAAGAAATTAGTCCGACAGAATCACTATTTCCCAGAATTGTTAAACACAAGTCTGCGTATACACACCTTTGTATTTGTTCTCTCTTGGAGAAATGTTAACCAAGTGGGAATGCGTTGTTTGTTACCAGTACAGCAGAGATCAGAAAGCTATGACCTTTGGATGTTATAATGGATGATGTAGTTTATACACAACACACGTAAGATGACATTCTAAACTGAGCAGGGCTCTTCTGTTGCTTCCTGAAAACTCTGCCTTACTAGAGACGGTATTCTGATGTTTGAAAACTTGAGCAAGATTCTCCTGAAGTCATAGAAAACAAAGACAAATTATAAATGATAAAGTCTTTAAAAGACATATTCGCACAGTACTCTGGTGCCTTTGATACAATAGTAACAATACCACGGTAAACACCCATAACATACACACTGACAAGAACCCATGGAAACGCTCACACACACACACAATCACCTAGAGTCAAAGTAAAGGTAATCCATGAAAGGTGCACCTATGCACACTGTAATCCCTTTCACTGGAAGCAGACCACAGGCTCAGACTTCTGACTTCAATGGAAATAAAATAATTACTTCAATTTAGGTCAGCAGCAGGCAGCAGAGAGGAAGGAAAATAAATCTGTCAGAGCTGTAAGCATATTATAAGCTATAATATACAAGTATAAGTATTTGATTAAAGCTAAATTAAATTGCATTACATTGAAATATAAGTTAATTTAAGTAGAAACTGCAAAAAAATGTGCAACTTACCCTTATCCCTAACTGTTAACACAACATTTCCAGAATCTGTGCTGCCACTCAGTCCAAGAAACCATAACTATGCCTCTTCGACTTGGATTTCCAGGATAAAAACTCAGTAGGATGTAATTATTATAATGACAGGATCACAGCTACTGTTGCTCTCTTGCTATAATGTTGTACGAGTGCAATGTGAAGATTAAAGCTGGAAGTATAACAGTTATGGTTTGGACCCATGTGCTATGCCACACATGAGAGTGAGCGGTAGTGAGAGTGTTTGTGTGCATAGATTACGTGTTTGTGACATGCGGGGGCTCCAAAACATTCCTGACGGCGCATTTAACATTTTACCTGACAGACACTTGTGAGGCATGTGTTTAAACACGTCATAGAAAGCAATGTTGCATAAAAGTTGGCGGAAAGCTGACCTCTTAGAATTATGCGTAAACTGGGCTGCTTTCTGTTCAGACACGTTCATTAGGAGAGGATATATCAGTGGCATCCCATTAGCAAGGAAGGGTCCACCCTCAGAAAATCCTACACTGGTTGATCATTAGTTGTAATGCACATTACATTACAGGGGTTTTTAATTTACCAATTTACTTTTTTCCCCTGTCACTTCAATTATTTACTATGCCTAGAATTACTTTTAAAAAACTGAGACCTGGACTGAACCAATTACTTTAACTTGTGGAAAATGTTTTCATTTATCCACAGTGCCCGCAGGGAAAACTCAGCCTCCAGTGGGTAAAAATGAGAAGACATAGAACCATTAAGAGAATAATCAATATTATTTCTATAAAATATTAATATATGGGTTATTGTAACTTTACATTCAGCACTGTATGCTATTTCTATAGAAAATTATCCTGTTATATAAGCAAAAAAAAGTGTAAATCCCTACAGGGATAACAAACAGAGAACCATTCATTCACTAAAGACCCTTTTAAAATATGAGATTATTATCCATACATTGCGTCAGCCTCAGCGCAGTCACTACACTTTTGAACAAATGTAAGACTACTCCTCTAAGTGTGCATTGTATTCTAGAAGCTTCTTCCCTGAGAAAAGGCCTTCAGAGATTCACAGCAATCTGCTCCTAGGTTTTAGCAGGAGTGAGGCTGCGGAGTCAGATAACACAGGATGTGGATGGAAGAGGACTGCCACGTCTTCGCCCCTCCCCGCCGGGGAAACGCATGTGTGGACTGCAAACTGTCCAATGGAGTCTGACTCATTTTACCTGCAATAACCCCTGCAAAGTGACTGACAACAGGGGGGGGCTTTTCATTTCTACAAGGCAGCCAGGGATGTTTGTTTACTCCCAAACTACTTTAGATAGTTTGCTAACGAACAAGAACATAACGTATAAACTAAGTTTTCCAGTGAATATTAGCTCTGATATACCAGTTAGCTCTGCGGTATATAAGATGACAGACTATGTGACTTTTAATGTACAGAATGTTTTAACAAATCAAACCTGCGCGTGTTATTGAGTGTATGCTAAATAGAGCAGTGAAGGCAGCAGCATCCCAAGCTGCGTTGCACTGGAATGCCACAACATTTACCAGTTTCATAGGCAAAACTCAGGCTTAATGGGGGGGTTTTCTCCCTCTTTTCGAAATAAACTTCCTAAATGTAACTAATTTAACTCCATGTTAATCGGTTCCATATAATCATATTCTTTGCTGCTGCCGAGAACCATCACATATATCAAAGTTTCATCCCCGGTTAGCTAGTTTCCAGCTAGCTTAGCTAGCTAACGTTCACTTATTTAACTAAAGCTAATGGAATGTTGGGACCAGAGAGAAGTTCGTAGTTTTTCACGGTCGCAACTGAAAACTGAAAATACGGCGAAAAAGACAGCTCATAACTGTAGGGTGACATGAAAAACTACCTGAAAATGATGTAAAGTTGTTTTTAGATAGTGTAGCTTTCGCCTGCTTATCTGATTCAGGACTCAATATTTACCTTAACGAGAGCATCCTGTCGCAGAAACGTGTCCCCGGTCGTTGGGTCCTCAAGTCGAGCGGACGGTAAGAAGATGAACACGGTGTCTGTCCGGTGGTTCGTCCTATATGTGATGCTTCGGCGCACCGTTGGCCATCTGGTGGTTAGGGCTGGATCCCTGAAAGTCTGAAGAGTGAATGCTACGTGCAGTCTCTCACATGCATACAGCCTCTTGCAACGAGATACTTTAGGGGCTGTCGTTTGTACATTTGCTGGGGGAGGTGTCTTGATTTGGGGGTTTTATTGCAAAAGAAAAACTGTGCGTGTTCCAGCTAACATCACCATTTTACCATGTGTTGAAATTCTGCTGCAAATCTGAGATTATTCTTTTTCTCTGACCCATGCTGCAATGTCTACAGATCAAGAATAACTTTTTCCAACTGTATATTTTCATTGACTTGAAGCTTTGACAAGGCAGGCATGTGTACTCTGGGTTCAGTAGCTCCATTTAAACTGATGTTCTGTGTTGTTTTTATCATGTTTAAGTTGGTCCGAGAACAATTTCACCATTTTCACCTGCAACCTCCTAATCCTATTTCTCCCACATTCCAGAAAATTCCTCCCTCCCAACCAAAAAGTGTGACCAGAGGGAGGAAATTCCTGCTGGCTGCTACTGAGTTCAACAGGGTGGAGCTAAGTGTGTGTGTGTGTGTGTGTGTGTGTGTGTGTGTGTGAGAGAGAAGCAAACTCCAGTATTTCTTAGATGCCAGATGCAACACATCTCAACTAGCTAAACCTCAATGGCATGCCTTATGTAAACACTACAGACTGTATATGTCTGTGATAAACACTGGCCATTTGCAAGACACCATTCAGGTTTTAAATACAATTCCAAGTAAATAGCTTACAGCTGAACAGACTGCCTGGCTGGCGTGGAGTATAAGGAATATCACCACCTTTTGGAACACAATTGAAGAAAAGAAGCCTTTCTAATGTAAAATGTTATAAATACACTTTATTGATGTAGACATTCTATGAACTATTACCAAGCAAAATGTCATCACAGGGAATACATTATACAGAGTCATGCAGAGGTCACACAATGATCTTAACATCTGTATGATTATTGTTGTTATTGAGGCATAGCACAAGAAACACTGCGTGGGCTGAAGATTATTGTCAAACTTGTGGGGGAAATGCTCCTATCCAGGCTTTGAGAGTCTTTCCTGCAGTACCAAATCCACCTCTGTTTGTTCAGTCTCAGTTATTTGACACTTTTCTCAATGTGAACTGTAAAAAAAAGAATTATTATACGCTTTCTCTTATTGTGACCCAATGAAACAAACATCCAGTGTGTCTTCCTTTCCCATTCCCATTCTCACCGGCGGATGTCGTCCAGGGAGGTGAGTCTCCTCCCAAATAGCTGCTCCTCATAGGTCAACAGCTGTCGCAGGAAGTTCACGTTGGGTGCCGTGCATGCCCTTCTCTCCTTCAACCAGCGCAGGGCATGGAGCAGAGACCAGCGCCGATGCTCCATGAGGAAGGCCAGCGTTAGTGCTGAGCTGCGACTCCTGCCCAGGCTACAGTGGACCAGAACACGACCAGCAGGCTCAGCTTTCAGCGCCGTGTTGATGAACCTGGATGCAAGCGGCAGTGCCTCCACCAGGTCCTGCTGGGCGTCATCGCTCAGACGCAGCCTCAGGTAGCACAGCGTGTTGGGGAAAGCATCAGGGCAGTTGGCAGTGGCATTGACCACATGTGTGATGTGTAGATTCTTGATGATGCGGTAGTCAGAGCCATGCGAGGCAGAGCCCTGGTAGAGAGCTCCTTCCAGGATCTCTGAGGGGTAGATGGTGAGGGTGTGACGCTCAGGTTCCATCAGGACCATACGTGGCGTGCAGAGGAAAGGGTAGAGGGCATTGAAGGCTGAGAACCCCCCCAGCAGGATGACAGGGTCCATTCCCAAAGCACTGAGCTGGAAGAAACAGCGCTGGAGGTCTGGGGAGTCTGCCCTGGCCTTCACACTGCCCACTGAAATAAGCACAGAGACACATAGAAACAGTTACAGTGACAGAACCCAGACAGTGAGAAGAAATCAATACAAGACAGTCAGGTAGACTTCAACAAGACTAAGAATCTACAGCCATGCTAGTGGCTCTGTGAGGCTGTTGTTGTAGAAAAAAAACGTCCAGTGTTTGGGCCAGATATGAGTCTGGACCTCTTCTCCAACACTTAGTCTCCTGCGTAGCAGCTCTGCTGCAGAAGTCTCAAACAGGTTCAAAAAGGACACTGGATACAAACAGACGTCAGATGCAAAGAGTTTATTCTTTCAAGGAATAAACCAGAGTTAGCCCCGGAGCTGAACTAACAAATAATACATGTGCAGGCCATTTTATAATACAAATAACCCAACCCATTCTGAGGAAATCAGGGATGGGCTTTACATTAACCAATCATCATCCTATAGATACTGGTGTCAACATCTTCA
>JAVQJD010077957.1:5000-12274 GCA_036023655.1 Nannoperca australis
AAAGTCAAACATCTGCTGCTTCCAGCTTCTTAAATGTGAAGATTTGCTGCTTTTTGTGTTTGTTTCTGACAGTAAATGAAGAGCCTTTGGGTTTTGGACAAAAGACGATATCCGAAGACGTCACTTTGGGCTCTGGGAAACAGTGATGAGCATTTTTCACATTGTTTTGACGTTTTATAGACTAAACGATGAATCAATTAACTTCAGTTGTTGTTTAAAACTGTTCACATCTCTCAAGGGTAATAAAGCGACAGAGAGCCTCGTCAACACCTGAAGGAGCTCGTATGTTGTGAGTTGCTTGAATGCTGCAGATCTTGAGATACATAGTTTGTCTCAGTTCAGGAACGCTCATGATCAATTATTGATTGGTGTCTCTGTCTCAGCCTGTGTTGATGCTTCATATCGCGGCAGCAGCTTTTATTTATTTATCCTGTATCTCTTACGTTTCCCCTCAAACTCCAGTGCTGCTGTAGTAGTTGTAGTTCAGTCTGAGGTGGTGACGGATGGAGCACACACACACACACACACACACACACACACATAATAGGATTTCTGCGTGTTATTCAGCAGCGCTCGGGCTTCTCGCCATCTGCCACTCACTCTGTGTCAGAGTAAGCGGATACGTGTTCGACAGCCCGGCTGAGTGGATCCAAATGTGTCTGTGTTGTTTACAGTTACACATTTTTGAGCCATTTATTTTCAGTGGAGCAGATTCGTAATCCCGCTCTGCAGCCGGAGCCGCCTCGGCTGTCACTTCAGCCGCGTACCGGGAGACTTATTGGCCTTCAGCCTGATTGACGAGTGACTTAAACAGTCCTCGTGCTGAAACAGCATTATTTATTCTGGCAAATTAAACTACGTGGTCAAGTTTTGGGAAAGAAACCAGTGTCAGAGGTACAGAGCGAAGACTTCATCCCTCTGATTTGTGCTTTGCTGCTGATTGGAAACTCACTCTTTGGGTCATTTTAAGCCTTTTGAACTAACAGCCAGTATCTCAGGCTCCAGATGAGGTTCCTCTGCTGGATATCTCTGTGACTGTCTGGCTGCTAAATCTCTCCCAGAACATTTACTTAATGATTTCAATGGGATTTGAACCTTTAAATGATTCTGAGTGTCAGCAGCATGTTGTTCTCCGTGTTTAGTTTTTTACCCTGAAATGACTTCATTTGTTGTGATTTCTTCATTCTGGTCTCATATAATTTGATTAAGCAGTTAATTGATGCTGAAGTTGTTTGTAATAACTGGAAAAGTGCAATAATGAATGCACCAACGTTACAGCTTAGTTTCAGTTGAATGAGACAACTTTAAAAATCTCAGCTGCACGTCTGAAACTTGAGGAAATGGATTCTTGGATGTTTTTGCAGGTTTTAATTCCACATCTGACTAATGAGACTGATGTTGAAGAGTCGAGACTCTGAGGACGGTCTTCTTTCTATGTGGCAGAGTCAGCGTGTGTGTGTGTGTGTGTGTTTGTGGTCCTCTCTGATGGCAGTGATTTAGTAGCAGGCGTTAGGGGCAAAGTGAAGTTGGGCTAGAGTGATAAAAGTTTCATTAAGACATCGATCAGTGGGCGGAGAGGCCACGTCAGCGTGCTGCCACACTGGAAACACCTGCGAAAGGCTGAATAATAAACCATCAGCCTTCTTTTATTGCAAGAAGAGAACAAAAGGACGTGTAGGAGGCGGTTTCCTACAGGGTTTCCCTCAAAAAAGGGGGTTGAGGGGGTTAAAGAGCAGGTCACACACAATAGTAAACCGTGAGATCAGCCCTGCTGTGAGTATTGAACACCTTTATGTGATCTTGGTAATTGCCGACTGCGTTTTCTTGATGCTTGACACATAATTCATGTCAAATGGTGGTTGTTGCTTTTTAAAATACTATTTAAATATGAGAAGAAACCGAACGAGGATTTAATAAGAACCAGAATCGATAAGCAGAGTCACAATCAAGTAACTACTACTAGTACTGCGTTCTTCTGGAGCTGGACGGGGTTAATGCTTGTTAGCATCCAGCGTGATCAGTCGGAGCATTGATGATCGTGTGTGTGTGTGTGTGTGTGTGTGTGTGTGTGTGGAAGGTCAGCAGCCGATGGGAAACTGCTGACGGAGCGGGAGGAAGTAGGAAAAACCTAATAGACAGTTAGCTGCCTGCAGGCTGCTGGCGAGATGAGTTTACCTCCCTGGTGAGTCTCTTCATCTCCTCGCAGCTGGATGCTCTCAGAGCACATATGTCAGGACGTACTGCATGCACACACACACACACACACACGTCATGCATGTGCAGATGCTGAGCATGATGCTGTGGTCCATCCAGCTCCGTACAGGGACCCGCTGACTGGAGGAGGACACACTGGACCAATTATGAGAAATGTAAAGGACTTGTGGATTTGAAGGTGTTCCAGTCTTTGTGACACATCACAGAGCTACACAATATTGCTAAAAGTATATGGACACCCCTGTGAACCTCTGTTGTTCCTGCTTTAGTGTCACTTCAGGGAAACCTTAATGCTGCAGCACACAGTGGTATTTTAGACGGCTCTTCCAGCAGTTTGTCCCTTTCCTGTTTCATCATCACGCCTTAAAGAAACGCTCTTCCCAGTTTGGTTGTGGAGGAACTGAACAAACCTGACCGCTGAACCTCTCTGATACAAAACCCTGCAGCTGGTTCGACCTCTGCTGGAGAGACTGACACCAGAGAGGAGGAGGAGGCTGCTGGTGTCATTTATGGGACTAACGTTTGGGTGTTCACATAGCTTTGGCCATATATTGTGTCTGAAGTGAATGAATTGTCTCTTTTTATCTGACGCTTGTCGAGACACTAAATGAATTCTATTTACTTTTGCTGCTTTTCCTTTGTCTTGTCTTATCTTATTGTGCCGCTCCAGACCTCGTCATTATCACCGCTGCCCTCTGGGCCACGCAGCCGTCCTGCAGTCACACATCTGTAATGAAAGAATCATATTTTGTGAGCGAGTCCCTGCAGCTGCTCATGATTTAAAGCCCCGATGCCGATGTAAAGCCAGTTTAAATCACTGTTTATTGTTGCTTTAATCTTTAATCTCTGTATGCACATGCAGAACATTCAGACTGGCCCAGATATTAGCAGGAAGGTATTTGTCACGCCCCGCTTGCCTGCGGTTTCGCGCGCTGATATTGGGGCTCGGCGAGACGCGACTGCTTTAGGCAGCAATAAAAGAGATTTTCCGCCTGAGATGTTCTATAAAATGATATCACAGCTCGGTTTTAAATGAGAACAATAAATGACCCTTTCATTATGGCTAGATTGGACTGCAAGTGTAGTTACCAAAGAGGGATTTGAATGTTATTTTAACGATTTTAAAACATATGGATGAGTGTTTCCAGTTGAGACAGGCGGGGAGGCTCGAAGGATTGTAACTTTACATGGATTATTAAGTGGCTGCTAGCTGTCAGCAGAAGGAACTTACTTGTTTGGCCCAAATCTACAGCGCCTGCTATTTACAATCTGAGTGCCTGCGTGTTTTTATTTGCACCATCAGTGATGCTAATGATCCGTGTCGCTGCTCAGCCACTGACGGTTGTGTTGCGCTGCTTTCTGCACTGATTCTTTGTGTTTGACTGCATAAAATAACTGGATAACAAAACTGTACGACTGTCTGTTCTTAACAGGGAGGCATCAATACACAGCCGGTCTTCAGCTCACGCACGTAATGTGGTTTTTGAGGATTTTACCTTCAAAAGAACAACAGATGTTTCCTTTATAGCAGTTGAATTTCCATTATAGTCTAAATAAACGTGCTATTTCTAATTGTATGAAGGTGACGTTACAGGAAGGAGTCAGTGATTCATGAACTTCCACAGTTTCTGCACAAACCTCCACGCACTCTGCTGCAGTGCTGTTTGGAAACGAGAAGCTTTTAGTAGATTGTTAGTTCATTGAGTGGAACAGTTTGACTCGTACAACCTCAGCTGCGTACCTCCCTGTGCTTCTGCTCTGCGGGTGTGTGCCGGCTGCAGTGTGGTTGCAGCAGGAGGGGGGGGGGGGGGACTGCAGCAGTCTGCTGGCGGGTGTGTGGAGGAGGCCATGTAGCTCCCGGCTAGCGCTCGCCCCTTGATCATCCACCCCGGAGAGTTAAAAGAGAGCAAAACAGGAACACCGGCGCTGCTGTATTTCTCAGCCTCCAACTGCACTTCAATCTAAATCTTTTTTTGGAGACGGGGCGCTGATGTAATGTCTTGACGTCAGCAGTGAGTTTGCTTGCGTTCTGAGACGTGTTGAGATGAGCTGTCAGTTGACGTCAGGTCCACAGACTGAGTACGGACTCATTAATCCTCCTCTACGAGTCCTGGACTCTGTGACTGTCATTGCTTGTACATAGAAGAATGAACCCCAAGAAGGACTGGGTATCGAACCTCTTTAGTGACTAGAACGTACAGCTTAACATCTAAAACAATCAGTTATGGAAAGATGCTCTATATTCATCTGTACTCCAATTTAAATCCTAATTTTGACACTTTTTCTTGTGTACAGCTGCTTCCTTCTAGACATTTCCGTCTTGTGAAATGTAAAACGGGGTTTGTAGAAGGAAGCTCTCAGTCCCAGGTTTCAGGCTTTCCTGGGATGAGGATGCAGGATCCCACCTCGCGGAGACATGTTTGTTGACTGCAGCCGTGTGCAGAATGAGGCCGGGGGTCTGGGGAGCCTATATATGGAGGATCTTTTGTTGGTTTAGGGATTTGATTTGGTTTCCACGTGTGTGCAGAAGGGATTGGAGTGGGATCAAGCCCACCCTCTCATCTTTCCTCCCCCCATACATCCCTTTTCCTTCCACCCGTCATTCCAGTTGTGGTGGGATATAGAGCAATGGCAGCTTAACCCCCACCCCCGCCCCCACCACCACACACAGATGCTGCACGTCTGCAGCAGCTCCAAAACCCCCTAAACCCCCTTTCTCATAAACCCCCCTCATCACTCTGCGGATGAACTCGTGCTCCACTTTTCCATCAATTCACGACAGACTTTGGGGAATCCCTTTGTGTCTGTTGTGAAAGTGCAGGATATTGAAACGGGATTTATCTTCTACAACGTGACAAATTTGACGAAGAGACAAAGACATAAAAGTGTCGTGTACTTCGGAGGCTCACGGGCAATTTCACTCCCCAAAGACAAAGGGAGAGGCTCCGGCTTTGTTTTGTTTTAGAAACCATATTGAAGGTAATGAAAGGCACCACTTTGAGCATAAACCCTAAATGGGGATTAGCGGTGGATGGGGCTGTGTCCTAGTTTTGTACAGTCGAACGGCATATTTGTCAGTAGAAGCCCAGTTGTGTCAGTGGAAGTGTTGTTGAGTTGCCTTGTGTTCATCCTGTTTTATTTTGGTAGTCATGCTTTACCCTTTGTTTCTGGTGTTTTGACTTCCTGTCTGATTGTGTCCACCTGTTCTCCACTACCTCCTGTGTTGAGAGTCCTTGTCTCTGTTTGTCCTGTGCCAGTTCGTCTTGTTTGAATGTCGAAGAACCAGCGTCACTCGTGTGAGAAAGCCCATCGGTGTTTATGTCACTCGACTGTTTTGTTTTGCCTTGAGAGCTTTTTTCTCTCTTTTGAGTGTTTTGTTGTTATAATCTTGTCTAGTTTACGGGTTTTATCACCTCATAAGAGTGTTTTTTGTTTGAACTCTTTAGTAAAGACTAAAGTAGTAAAGAGAGTAGAGTAGCAAAGAGGTAAATTCTGCCAGAGCCTTTAAATAAAAAAGAGAGAATTCAACACACGTTTAACACGTCGTGTTATATCGCATGTTAAAATGTGAAACATCTGAATCCATATATGTTAAATTCTCACATATATATAGTATATATAGAGAGTGTTTTTGTTTGAACTCTTTAGTAAAGACTTTTGATTTTCACCCTTTTGTCTCGAGTCGTGCATTTGGTTCCTGTCCGTGTGAACAGCCGTAACAGGAAGGACTGATGTTCGGCGCTGCTGCCTGATGAAATACCTTAAGTGGTGCTCAGCTGCCGTCATGGCGGCGTTGCTCGGGTGTGTTGTGTCTCGTCAGACTGGACGGCAGCCGTCTGAGAGCTGCAGTCGGCGGGCTCCTCGCCGTCAGGCAGGCGGCCTGCGAGCGACGGCGTGCGGAGGCCTTTGATTGCAGCTCGGAGCCGTGCGGAGGTCTGGCCTCAGCCCTTCAGCTCGCTCAGCAGCATCACACATTACACAGTGAGACACACAGATAGGTACGCTGGGTAAACCTCGCTTCACGTTATGCTTATAGACAGATACAAAATAAAAACAGCAGGAAGAGTGCGAGGAGAGCAGGCTGAAGTTCAATAGGATTTATTTATCTAGTCTTTATTTATCTCTGCTGGCTTCCTGCTGTGACACCTGGTTGTTTTTAGAATAGTGACACTAGTAGTAGCAGTAGTAGTGTTGGTAGTATTAGTAATAGTTGTACTGGGGCACTGACAGTAGTTCTACAGTTGCATGTTGTCTGAGCAGTAGTAATATAGTATTAGTATAATGTATCTAGTAAAAGTACTACTGTTTGTGTTATTACTATTATTAGTGGCAGCAGTAGAACTAGTAGTCATCATAGTAGAAGTATCATGTTTCATTAGTAACAGTGGTACTGTGTGTAGTATTAGTAGTATAGTAGTAGTAGTATCGTTCTTCATTATTAACAGTAGTACTCTGTATTATTACTGTTATTAGCAGCAGTAGCATCATGTATCATTGGCAGCAGCAGCAGTATTAGCATCATGTATCATTAGCAGTAGCATCATGTTTCATTAGCAGCAGCATCATGTATCATTAGCAGCAGCAGTAGCATCATGTATCATTTGCAGTAGCAGCAGTAGCATCGTATCATTAGCAGTAGCATCATGTATCATTTGCAGTAGCAGCAGTAGCATCGTATCATTAGCAGTAGCATCATGTATCATTAGCAGAAGCAGCAGTAGCATCGTATCATTAGCAGTAGCATCATGTATCATTAGCAGAAGCAGCAGTAGCATCATGTATCATTAGCAGCAGCAGTAGTAGCATCATGTATCATTAGCAGTAGCAGCAGTAGCATCATGTATCTTTAGCAGTAGCAGCAGTAGCATCATGTTTCATTAGCAGCAGCATCATGTATCATTAGCAGCAGTAGTAGCATCATGTATCATTAGCAGCAGCAGTATTAGCATCATGTATCTTTAGCAGTAGCAGCAGTAGCATCATGTTTCATTAGCAGCAGCATCATGTATCATTAGCAGCAGCAGTAGCATCATGTATCATTTGCAGTAGCAGCAGTAGCA
>JAVQJD010077973.1:0-20907 GCA_036023655.1 Nannoperca australis
AACCTCTCCACCAGCACATTTGTGGAGGGCACGACTCCAACAAGTCAACACCAAACAAAAAAAACATAAGTACAAAGTTAAATAACAAAAAGATTTAAAAGAGCAAGTAAGACGAGCGGGGCAACCGTAAAAGGCAGCACGCACATATAAGTGCATGCGCACAATCACAAGTGCTGTAAGTAAGTACATCGCTGCTAATGGCTGAATCGAAAAGAGCATTAAATCTAAGAACAGATTATCTTTGTACATTATCAAATACAATACCACTATATCCACTATAATATTGTACAATATGCTACACTTTATAAAAACAATGTGTTATTTAAGTGCTGTTGTATTCCCAGAACAAATTAGCCTTTTATACCAATTTGTATGACAATGGACTTTTGTGTTAACCGTGACTGTGACTATGTTAAGGGCTCAGGTACAGAGTTAAAGAAGATAGGAGCCTCTCCTCCTAACAAGACTGACAGCATAATTTGTTATGCAATAGTCCCAAGACATAATATGTTTACGCTTAAGTGACAAAGCCCTCTAGTGGCCATTGTATTTATGATGGGATCAAAGGAGGAAGTCAGATGACGTTCTTAGTGTCAAAGTGTATGGTCAACAAAACATTGGGCTTTAACTTGGGAGGCCGCTATTCGTTTCCAGTTTCAGATCAACAGTCAACCCAAACCATGTTCCTTCCATAAACCTAACCAAGTAGTGTTTGTGTCTGAACATACACAAATCTTAACCTCACGTAATTGTCACGTAATAAAAGTGACAGAAGCAGCAGTATGTAGAAGACAGAGATGACGTTGTCCTGTCGATAGGGGCACTGGATCAGAAAACACGTTTCATTCTAGAGGGCATAGATAAAGCACATATTTTGTTGTTTAATTTAAAGGGCTTGTCAATAAGTTATTCTGTCTTTCTTATTCTGTAGGCTCATCCTTTAACACTAATTAACAATGAATACATTCATGAATAAATAAACAGACAGATAGACAAACACACTGTTGCAGGTGAAATCATTGTCTGCTTACAGTCTTGTTTTGCACATCATTCTTATCTGCAGGAAACTCATTATAATTCCACGAACGTAAAACCCTTTAAACATTTCTGAGAGAATATGACAGTGCTCCTGTGGGTTTGAATGAAAGGTTGACTTAACCAGAGGAATAGACCTTAATGGTGAAAAGGTCATTCCACTCTAAATAGTCAATGTTACTGGACCCATTCCCATGATAGAACCGCTGATAACTCTCTAAAATGAAATCTATCTGTGCCTGTGATGCGTTGCTGTTTCACCGCCATTGGCGTTAATTCATTACAGAAGAACCAGGGAAAGATTACAGCTTTGTATTCCTTGACAATGTCACGCAGGCCTGCACCATCCAGATAATTATGAGTAGAGAGCTGCGGCCTCAGAATGAAAAGCTCTCTGAGCTCATCTCATTCTTCTGAATGGGCCTCTGTCAGATACTGACAATGAGTGACCTTGTGCTTGGAAAATCGCACTGAATTAACCATGGAGCAGATATCACTCATACACCCTGGCTGCATTCCTCTTGAGGGGCTTACAGTCATCTTTCAAAAATGAATCAACTCAACTGCCTAACTTACAACAGAGACATGCAAATTTTTGTACACTCTATCCTTTAGCTGTCACTTAGAAACTAAAATGGATGTGATTGTCAGTTTTTGTGGATAATTGATTCTTTAACTGTGACACTTATTAGTTATACATTAGACGATAAATTCTCAAAACTTGCAACATATTTCTAATGTTTTTGTGTGTAGTTTAAGTGCTGTCAACTGTGAATTGGGGGAAAAACAAAAAAACAACAGTACTCTTGTTGAATATAAATGGGTTGGAGGGATAAAACGCTGCCAGCAGAGTTCTCATAACTCTAACCTTCTTGTCAAACATCAGCGTGGGTGTAATCAGCACTTATTTTCTAAGATTTAGTAACTCTGTGGAATGATTTCATTTGTCTGCGAACCAGTGCTGTAACCATATTACATTAAAATAGTAACTCATTTATTATAACTTAATCAGATTGTACAGTGGGTACGGAAAGTATTCAGACCCCTTTAAAATTTTCACTCTTTGTTTTATTGCAGCCATTTGCTAAAATCGAAAAAGTTCATTTTATTTCTCATTAATGTCACTCAGCACTCCATCTTGACAGAAAAAAAACAGAAATGTAGAAATGTTTGCAAATCACCATCCAACCTGACGGAACTGGAGAGGATCTGCAAGGAAGAATGGCAGAGGATCCCCAAATCCAGGTGTGAAGAACTTGTTGCATCATTCCCAAGAAGACTCATGGCTGTACGAGCTCAAAAGGGTGCTTCTACTCAATACTGAGCAAAGGGTCTGAATACTTATGACCATGTGATATTTCAGTTTTTCTTTTATAATAAATTAAAGTTTTCTTTTCTGTCAAGATGGGGTGCTGAGTGACATTAATGAGAAATAAAATGAACTTTTTGATTTTAGCAAATGGCTGCAATAAAACAAAGAGTGAAAAATTTAAAAGGGGTCTGAATACTTTACGTTTAAAAGGGGGCTGAATACTTTACGTACCCACTGTATATACACACACACACACATATATATATATATATATATATATATATACACACACACACACACACACATTTATATAAAAAGGTCCATGCCCTGCAAATCCCATACTTTAATCAAATAGCCATGTTAGATATACAGTTAACCGTAATATTAATCAGATAACCGCTTCTTCTACATTTCATTTGTGCTAAAGAGGTTTTATCTTTTATACACCATCTACCTGACAATTAAGAGAAAAGGAAACAGGGTTTTCTTTTGAGAAAATAATTTATTTTGGAACACAATAATCATATTTCCTCACATAATTAGATCACACACACACACACACACACACACACACCCCCCACTGGTTTTCTTCAACAAAAACACCCAGTGTTCAATATCAGAGTATATCACGTTGTGTGACTATGTGTGCCCCTTCTAATCGTCACATCCCTTAACCGTCTTTCAGCATTAGAATGTTTAACACAAAATTATAGCCGTATGATTAATGCGGGTTAACACACTGCGAGCTCTCATCCACTTTCTTGGGCTGATAAGATTTCAAATGTAAAATCCTGTTTTTCTTTAGAGGAACACAACACTGAGCAATGTTCATCCCAATCCGAGGTGTATTTTTGGATTCACTGACATTTAAAGCCACTAGAGGAGGTTTATATTTGAATTCTTTAGTTCCCAATGAATTAAACAAGAGCCCACAATCTTGAGAAAATAAGATGCTTGAAGCACTGGAATTAGAATAAATACAGCGGAGCACATTTTCATATCAACACAGTAAAACGACATGTTAGATCCCACACTCCGTAACAAAATTATCTCAATGTTTAGGACATGTTTTGGTCTAATATACTTTGACACCATTTTCTGTCACATTAAAATGACATGGGAATCCCTCATGGTTGGTTATTGCCATTATTTTCCATACATGTTCCCGCAAATATTTCAATATTTCAACTTTCAATTTATATATTTCTTTAGCTTTTTCATGTTAAAGTGAAGAAGTTTTGGTTTTCATCAGAGGTGTGACACAGTACACACACACCGTATGTTTACTCATCAACACTCACGCTCTGATGCATTTGCACAAGCAAATAAACACAGCAAGTCGTAATAACAATACAAAATACAAAAAATATCTCAAATTATCAACTAGAAAAAAAAAATACATCCAAACCTGCATTTTTTTTGTGCAAAGTTGGGGGGGAGGCAAACATCTCAAAAAGAACACAAATGGCTCTCACTGCTGAAAGTAGGTTTGTGCTAGTGTCGTAAATATTTATCTGATTTTTCTACGAGCCAGAATAAATCCAAACCACACCCGATTTGGTCGAAATGAGAGCTGTGGACAGAATGAACCATGAACCATACAATCTCTCTCTGCGGGTGGATGAGAGGATGTTTGCCATGAATGACTGGCAGTTGTAGTTAGGTCTCCCAGACAACAGATGGCAACAGTGATTTATAGTTTGAACAATGCAGAATGACGATTTTTAATTGGCAAAGAAAGAAGGCGGTGGCTCAGACAGATAGACCCAAACACTTTAGCAAGAGGATTGGGTATCGGCTCTGATGTCACTGGTCCATTCAAATGTCATTATAACATTTAGTGTTCCCACTTTCAGTTATACTAACTCAGTCATGGCGGGGTGCGGACTTTCTCTCATTTTCCCTTACTGTACATAAAGATGATTGCCAAGAGCGTCACACAGCGATGTATACACATTTTAAATGTAGGAATAAGGTATCGGATTGGTACTCAGTATTGGCAGATGCACCTGAGTTGAGTAAGATAAAGTTGGATTGGTGAATCCCCATTTTTAATATTAGGCAAGCCAGCCTTGGTAAGATTAATACCTGGATTTTATAGTATTTGCACAGAATAAACCACCACAAAAAAAAAAAGAAGGTAAATTTAAGCTAATTACATCTCAATAACCAACAGATCTCCATAAACAGTGGTCATAGAATTGTCCTTTCACCGGGGATCAGAATCACCATTACAATTCAATTAAACTACTCAAATCCTACCCCAAACTACTTATTTAGGGCAAGAATGAACTTAAATGCTCAGGGTAATTATTCTTCAGCCACAATGCTGCAACTAACCAACAAAAATACTTCATTCCTGTTCCTCATGTTTTGTAGTCAGTTGCAATGTCTGAAATACTTGTATTTACCATCAACAGAGGTTTTTGATTCTTATAATTTCATAGTTTAATATTCTACACACTTCTATGATTGACAGTGTATGCTATTACATATTATTGGCCTGATATGCCAAACTTGCTGAAACTCAAATGAATGCTACTACTTGCAAATACTATCAAACCCAGGTCTTAAAATACACAAAACTTGGCCCAAACAAGGTTGTCAATTACGCCGTATCCCTTCATCATTTCAAACCATCCATCTGTCTCATCACAGTGTTCAGTCACAGGTTTTAGACTACAGATTACTTGGCTGGACTGAAGGAAGCTTCTTAAGCCCTTACAACAAGGTTTGCAAAACAAGTCCTCAGTTAGATTCAGGTTTTGAAAGGTCCACAGGTCCCATTATTGCAGTATGATTTCACTCAGACAGGTCTGAGGTGGATTTCAGTTTTTAAATCCACTCTGCTGTGTTGTAACAGCTTTAATGCTCAGCAAGGTCAAGAAAATAAGAAACGCTTTTCAATGCGGTCTTTGAAACAAAAAGATTCCCTTGCATTAAAATCTGTCTCTTATTTCTTGCATGCAGTGTTCTGCATCTAATTATACAATATAACAATCACCAGTATGTTACAAACTATCTACTGAAATAAACATTTGGTTTAGCGTTGGTATCCTCTGCCCTCCTACTCATCACACCTCACAACTCAGATTATAGAAGAAAATATGAACTTTCTCTTTAAAACTAACAGCACCACGTTGGCCAATCAGAAGGCTGTTTTTTTCAAATCCGACACCACAGAATCATCTGCTGGAAAATGCAAAGTGTACTGAAATGTTTGCACCAGATGAGGATTTTACTCAACTTCGCAGAGGCCAGCTAGTGGCGGGTCGGTGTCTGTGCAGAAAGAGAAGGATTCCAGAGTCTTGGGCTAGACCTGCAGCTGATCAAAGGCAGACGAAAGAGTAAGAGGGCTCAAAGACAGACAAAAGACGACACAGGGAACATCTGAGTCATCTAACTTGTCGTTATCATCTGCGCTCCCCTCCTGTTCTTCCTCTTGGTCACAAGGAGAGCTAAACCATCACTAACCTCCATATCTGCGCTTCGACTAATAAGGAGAAATATAAAAGGAAAAAACGAAAAAAAAGATTGTGTCATACAGGGTGTAAAGTGCACTGAATCAAAGTGATAGAATGCAACCGTGGGAATGTGCATGGATCCCATCTAGGGGTTGATCCCTGGTCAAGTCTAAGTCTAAGCACGGAACTTTCATTTCAAATGCCAAACATAAGTGCAAGGAGGCTGTAACGAGCTGGAAATAATGTGTAACCCCCCCCCCCCCTAATACTTAAAATGTTCAACTGTACATTTTCTACAAACAACAGAGTGACAGTTCACCCAAAAAAGAACAGACATAACAAAAAAGGGCCAACAGACCATGAACAGAGAAATTGGATCACACCTACAAAACACAAAGATCACATGCTCCGTCACGGGTCTTAAAGTCTCGGTCGACACAGGCGCACACAGACATACATACATACTACATCTGTGAGTTACATACATACATACTACAAAGACGCTGTGTTGGTTAAGACAGCAGACTAGGCTATATGGCCTTGGCGGTGATAAGCAGTGGGTTTCTTACAGGTGCAGTAAATGGGCACCGACTGCAGCACAGTCCTTGTTTACTGTAATAGGAGGCTTCACGTGTGCTCTTGTTTTTCACTGGACTACTCTAGAAGTGATGCTCTCACTTTCCTTTTAATGCCAGCATGACTTCATCTCTCATCACATTTGGTCAACACCTCTGTTAGCCAAGGGTCTTTGCTGTGTACACGAAGAGAAACAAAATGTTCCTGCTCTGAATTCAAAGTCTTTGCAACGGAAAAAGAGCACAAAGGCAGTTAGTTGTTTTTGTTCCGTAAGGTGATGGTGATTACAAAGGGGAGCTGTGGTGAAGGCATGGAGACATGTGACTGGGAGGTGTGGGTCAGGAGCGGTGAATAGCACCAGAGGGAGAAGGCAGAGAAGAGAGAGCAGTTTAAGGTTCAGGTGTCTTCCTCAGTGCTGGGGCAGTGGGGGAGGGTGGGGTGGAGAGGGTGAGAGGGGAGAGAAAGAGAGGGAGACATACGGACGTCAGAGGTTTAGGATTTTTCCTCTGCGCAGGAACTCTCAGTCAGGTGGCCACTTTGGCACGGCGGTTTCTGTTTCTCCCACTGGCACATGGCATTGGCGTAACCCACGATCACTTTGTCCATCCAGGTGAGGGGCTGGGGGAAGAGCACCGCGCCCTCGAAGAAGCCCAGGTGGCCCCCGTGTAGTGTCAGGGAAAAGATCACATTCGGCTTCTTTGCTAAAGGATGACACATCACACAGTCATTAAGCTTTTGTACTCTGTACAGTGTGGACACTGGACACGTCCAAATATGGGCTTGCCAGGGATTGTTATAGTTTTTAAAGTAATATTGTTTTATATGCCTGTTATAGATAGCAAGGGTGTGTTTGAATGGTCAAACAGATAACGACATGACTCAAACTCTGGCAGCTATGTTTAAGTAGCAACTACCACAGCTGAACGTTTCAGCCAATCAGTACGTTGCTAAAGATGTAGTTTCTCTAATAGCCACCAGAAAAATGGAGACTTAAAGGTAATAATTCTGGTATTTTTAAACCTAAGCCCTCATTCTTTTTTTTTTTACATATTTTGGGATGTAAATGATTAATAGGCACATTATTGTGTCTGACAACATTATGGAGAGGATCCCTACAGAGAATCCTTTTTGCTCTAAAGTCTCATGAAAGATTGTTGCAGGAAGACGACTTTTAAAAACAAAAAAGTCTGTCTCTGTAGGGATCCTTTCCATAATGTCATATACTTTAAATAACAATCTGAGGAAAAAACAAGCACTTTAAGTGTACATACTTTGACAGGCGCAGTTGCCTGCATGGATTACATTACAGACATTGCAGCTCGTTTTGTGGTTGGACCAAAGCTATTCTACCTACTAATCATTTACACCCACAAATATGTAAAAATAGGGCCCAGGTTTAAAAATACAGAAATTACTTTTTAAAGTACATTTTTTAAAAAAAGGGTCAGTGAATGTTCTCTGAACACTAGGCTCTGAATGATTCATTTAGATCCTCCAATGTGTAACTTGGAAGTGATTTTGAAAACACTTGAGACAGGTTTGCCTTGACTCTCAGGCGGTCGCACTCTCTCGCCTTTTACTTAATTGGAAACGCCTGTTTAGAGTGGGGCGATATGACGGTGTATATACATCGTGCAACGGCAGAAATGCGTCCACAGGTAGAGATATGGCAATACCATTTCCACCATACAAGCTATCCCTTAGTGTCTGCTATGTATTCTGGGCAGGCTATGTAGCAAATCAGGGATAGTTTAGTGAAATTATGAGAGTGAAATTGTAAATACAGGGCGTGGGTATTTTAAACCATTTCTTAATTGAACTTGAACATGTACCCCGATGAAGCACCTGCCAATGCCCTTGTGTACAAAACAAGGTTAAAAAAAAAATATTTTTGTTTGGAAGCACTTTGCTGGTCTGCAGAGCCCTGACCTCAACCCCATCAAACTCTTTTACAACGGTAGGTGCACTGACGTTTGCCTGTAGCCAGCTTCCAAAATGTTGTGGAAGTCCTCCCAGAAGAGCGGAGGCTGTTACAGCAGCACATTAATGCTTGTGGTTTTAGAATGAGATGTTCAGCAATCATAAATATCTGTTTTGTGTGGGTGTCCACAGACTTTTGGCCATGTAGTGTAATACACCTGACAAGACGCAGTTACCTAAAAGATAAACTCAAAACTCGGTGGCAAGAGATAAGTGAATCCATTCAAGCTGATTTTATTTTATTCACAATAAATAAAGCCTGAATGACAATTAGATTATCTCCATGCTGCAGACAAACCATTCCCCTTTTTCTTATTGCCGTGTGAACCTATGCAGTGCTGCAGCTGTGGACAACCAGGCAGAGTGGTCTCCTGAAAAGGATTCGCCTTCTCCTCTCCTCCGGCTCTTATCTGGGTTACTGGGAGAACCTGATGCAGTTGACTAGTGATTAAGATCCCACAGGGCTTTCACCACCGTGCACTATTCACGACAGCTGCTGAGCGGCACTAAGAGAACTGAGTGCTCGTCAAGAGAGGGAGCTACCGTCCCACCAAAAAGAGTGAAAGGTGGGAAAAGAGCGGTCTTGAGAGCAGCTCGTACTAAAAAAAGATGTTCAAACCTGTTGCCTCTTTTCCTGGCGTAACAGTCATACTTAACCTTTACATAACATTGTATCACAGCCACATTCATTACATTAATATAATAAAGAAACGATGAACACTACAAATCAGAGGTGAGTATACCTCGTTGTAGATCTAATAGTCAGCTGTAAATTTGTCTTATCAAATGTTTTTAATCTAAGATAATTAAAGCACCAACACAGCAGGTGCATTTCTGAGTCCTATCCTGGTAGTCGTGTCTGAGTCACTGTTTCACATTTTAGGGCAAAGGGGCAGCTGATCCTTTTATCAGTAAGTGTTGCTCTCTGGAGTCACACATACTTCCAGTCAGGGGACGGACACGGACACGGACACACACACACACAATAATGTAATAGTTAAAGTGGTCATTAAGTTTAAATATAGCACAGGCTGAGGAGAAGGGACGCTTGATAGACACTATGTATTGTGGAAGCAGTCAAAGAGTAGATTGCCTCTTGTTGTTGGTAAAATGAGGTTCAAACAGCCTGGGTCCATTCCAGGATAAAATATTTGATGCTGGGAACACGTGAAGGAGTTAAACTCACTTTAAACAGACGGATAGAGGAATGTGTGCGTGTGTGAGTGTTACAGTAACAGACATTACTCATACACTTGACCTCTGTGCCACTCCCTGTCAGTTCAGGGTGTGGAGCAAACTCATCAGAAGGCCTTTTGAGATTGCAGATTTGTTTTTTGAGAACCAAACCTGGGATGTCCCCTGCAGCCATTACTCATACAGGGCAAGCCTGTTCTATTAAAAAAAACGTTGACTCTATAGTCAATAGAGGATCAACTGCAAGTATGTGCCAGTGTACTTTAAGTGTACTTTAAGATTGCCAAGTTGAACAACACGAGGGTTTAGTACTGCTGCCGTTAGTTACCTGCTAGTGTGCGAGGGATGGTGAGCAGTGACCCGTGAACCAGAGGATCATCTGCAGAGTTTACTAGCAGCAGTGGCACCTTTACCTGGAATTAAAACCCATTCTTTAAAAACAAATACACAAACAGACCAAAAAGAGAAAAATAATGTGAGATGATGTGAGGTGAAATCAAAAGCAGTTCTTACATTGTGAATATAATGTACACAACTCTCCTTCTCATAGTACTCTTTCAGAGAGCTGTGGCCATGGAATTTTCTGGTGAAACCCCAAAACAAGAAGGCGTCATTAAATTATCCCACTTCACAAATACATCACAGATATTTCATAATATCACCAATGAGAATGGGTACATTGGATATTAGTGCCAGGTAAAAATACAGATAAGGATATTCAAAAACACAGATCTGTAACGTACTGCATTAAAGCAACACTGAGAGCTTGTTTGTTTGTCCACATACCTCATGATGTTGTCATCGATCTGCATGAGGGACGTTGCTGTGTACAGCCGACAAAAATCAGCATCTATCATTTTAACTGAGCTTCCCCCAAACAGACTGTGCCTGTAACATGCAAATGGGTACACACACACACACACACACACACACACACACACACACACACATATTAATAAAACACAGTGAAATCAATGACTTCTCAGTGTGCAGTAAATTACAGTGTCCTACAATGCAAAATGCTGGAACGGTCATAACAACCTAAGTATCGGTTGTTTGCCATTAGCCGTGCTATTGTTTATTTCCATTTTCCATAACCAGAAAGCAGCTAAGCATACTGCAAAATAAATCTTTTTGACAGTTTCATACTGCATACTACTTTTAAAACATACTGCCATCCTCAGTAGTATGTAGTAGCAGGTTTTGAATACAGCTATAGTTTTATTGTGGATGTTTAGGGAACGTTTAGAGAATTGACAAACCAGGTTGTCTTTTATATTGACATGAAGTAAGAGTACAGTCTTTGGCAAACACCAGAAAACAACTTCCTTTTTACAGTAATGAAAAACCATAGAGAAACAACGTATACTGCATGTGAAGAACAACAGTGATACCTGTGTGAGAGGATGATTTTCTTCATGTTGTCAGCCATGAGAAAGTTATAGAAGCGTCTGAACTGGTCCCACTGCAGGAATGTTTCCTGGGCCCTGGGAGATAAAGACCAACACACAGGAAGTTAGCTTTGTGCAGCCTGTCTGCATTCCAAACAACACACTAAATGTCCTGTATAATCCACTGGACAAAGAGTCACGCTGCTGGAGAGTAGGAAATGGTGTCAGGCATTAGCATGCAGCTCATGGACAGAGACTGGCTAAACCAACACAACAAGTGAAGACTAAATCACTGACCATTAGAAAAAATGTTTTTCATTTCCCTTTTGGCATTTCAATACAATTTGAGGTCAAAGACAACTGTAACGATAAAAGTAGGATTTCTAAACCCAACCATTATTTGTGAAAAAGAGGGATCCACAGCTCTCAAGGAACGCAGACAGAAGGGCCGGCTTTGGTTTAGACACTGATTTGAAAGGAAAATTCATTTTAAAAAGGGGGGGGGGGGGACCCCATCAAATCCAATTCCACAAAAAGCCCAGTCTCTACAAAACACCCTTCCCCCACTGCCCACATCCGAACTTAAACAGACCATGCCTGTCATGTCTGCCAAGAGGCGCTGGCTGCATTTAAAAACACAGAAGGTGTGGTCCAGTCCAACGTGATCACAGGGTGGAGAGTCTACTCTAACAAGAACATGCACTAGTGATTTAAAAACACCATAGCAATACATTTGTTTGTCCCGCATGTTCTGGACATGTTAACAGAACATGCAGGCAAACGCTTCTGTTCTTCATGCTCCTCTTATCAAACGAAACAGATTTAGACAAAATGCACAATATAGAATACACAGTCTGAACACACACAAACGATCTGCACTACAAAGTTAGAGCAAACTGTAGAAGAAAATGACTGCGTGAACCAGGGAAGAGTAGCAAACAACAAGTGGAGACCAGTGAAGGCAGATGGCCTTTCAGACCAGGTTTTTACGAGTCTGTCTTGTTTAAAGAAAGGTCTTCAAAATGACAACAAAGGTGTTCTGATAACCAATTAACAAGAGCTAATAGGAGATGCTTGGTAGACCCGTGACAAAACATGCGATTATATTATGAAAGCACTAATTATTGTGTGGCATTATGCTGAGCTTCATTTACATTTAGAAATGTGTCCACATCTATGGCCGGTCTTATAAAAGGGTCTTTGATGATGCTATGCATTTTAATTAAGAGATGAGAGGACAACAACCCACCTGAGCGCGCTGTACCCCTGGCACACGCTGACACAACACAGCACTCGCTCCTGGTTCGTCGGGTTCTCGCCCAGGAACTTACATACAATGTTTCCACCCAGACTGAAGCCCACCACGATAAGCTGGGTCTGAGGATACGCCCGCTTAATGTAGCCGACCATAGATGCAAACTCCCATGTGCACCCTGTAAGGAAAACAGCACAATCAATGCATAACACCTCTGTAGGTCGGTGCCTTTGTCTCTGCTCAGCAGTTCCAGCCTAAGGTGCCTTTAGTTCAGGGTATTACATCTGTCTCTCTCTCTATCAGACCTTTTAAATAAGCTCAGTTCTGGAATCTCTTATTACAGTATTTCTAATTGTGGGAGCTTTAGCAGCTCATATAGCCTTTTAGCTTTTACCTTGAAATAATGTTGTACTGAGATTTGTTTAAATTAAGGAAAATTATGACATTAAAATTCCTTTCGCTAAAGCAGATTGCATCAAAATGAAGTTAAGGGGCCATAAAAGGGTATTGTGTTTTTTTTAAAAGCACTTAACTCATATTCAAGCTGTGCTCACTGCTATGAAAAATGCTTCTGGCCAGAGGGTTTTAAGCCTCAACTGCAGGTGCAAAAAATGATGATGATCAGATCAGACTAAATCTTTTTTTTTTATTTTTTTTTTTATTTATACTGGATTATCATTCCTAAATACTCCTAATATGAAAAAGTGATTCTGTGGCGACAGGCTCATCACTCAGTAGAGTAAAAGTAAAGTCCGCTCCTTGGTCTCACCATAGGTAAACATGCGTGGAGAGGTGAGCTCGATGTTGGGAAGCGCTCCTAGGTGGTTCAGCACAGCACAGCGGTAACCGTCCTTCTGGGCGTAATCCACAAAGGTTCGGATGTAATGCTTCTCACTATGGTTACCAATTCCGGGGCATATCACCATGGTGATGTCATCTGGTGAAACAGGCAGATGGAGTGGAGAGAAATTTATTTGCGAGTGAGAAAAATGTAAGTACAGATAAGAAGGAGAGTATGTCACTCACCTAAACACCACATCACTACATTAAAAAGGAGCACGGCAAAGCACCGCAGCCGATCCAAATCAAAGGATTAGGCTGGCAAATACAGCTTTAGCAAAACAGATTGGAAATAGTAGCGATATAGCAATATACAACCAAAAGCTACAAAATGTCTATGATTTCTAAGTTTGGAATGGCAGTACAAAGCCAATCAGCCATCAGTTAATAAGTATCGTCCAAATATCAGCAACCAACAAAAACTAATTGTTGGTAAAAAAAAAAAAATGTAAAAAAGAAGTAATTTGACAGAATGCATCACCTCCTGTCCGATGGTCCCCCAGCGGCTCAAAGAGGTCAAAGGTCGCAGTGGCCCCATCCTGCATGGGTAAGTACTTCCTGATTCCACACGGGTGAGGTGAGCTCACCCGACCAAGTTTACCATACAGGGCTGTCTGGAGGTGACCACTCTTACCCCACAGTAAGGGAGGAATGTACCTGGAAAAACACAAAATTGCACTCAGCTATTAAATGTGATCTAGAAATATGAGCTTATTCTACTAATGCACTCAATAATAATAGCACAAGGTTAGTGCCTGCAAAATAAAATTAACGCAATGTTATCCTGAGCGCACACACATTTGCATCGGTGGTTTATGACGCAGACATGAACATTCTGGCACATAGTTTGCATACAAAGTTCTTTTGCAGCTTTAAAGAGGCTGCTCCCAACTAACGTCAATGTTTAACACCAGTCTGTTGCTATGTTTTGATCATGTGTACTTGAATTCCAGTGACACCTCTGAAGGCGTTAATTGTAGGAGTCAAGGCTTTGGATTACTTAATATTTCTATTGAAATATAGTGCCTTGTGTTGAGTTTTATCATAAATTCAAGATCTTACTTTCACACTGAAACCTTTCAGGTGCTATCTTATGATATAAAGGAAAGCCATATCAATGCAATATAATAATCAGAGGATAATAAGAATAATAAGGGGATAACAGCCAAAACAACTATTTGTCTGTGTGTCAGCTCATGTGTTGTTCAGCATACAGAGTTTCTGAAGCTATTCATTTATATAACATCCTATCTGGAATCTTGCTTGTTAAACTCGCTGACAATGAAGTGTAGAGTGGGCCATCTTGGAGGCGTCAAACAAAATCAGCGTAACTGTGAACTACAGCACAGATGCGGCTTGGACACTAGTTTTGTATGCAGTACATGGACCAAAACACAGAGACAGTAAGTAGCTCCAGGGAGCAAAGGGTTACATCAACAAGCCCTGTTGCCTCATCTCTTAGTGTGGCTCAAACAATTTCTGCACCTAGAAAACACATTCTTACATAAAAGAAGTGCCAATCAAAAACCATGGTACTCCCATCTGCAGGTAATGTAATCACCTCCAGTGTGCACTGTAAGGGTAGCTGAAGCTTAACCACACGTTTCTAGAAGGCACTCCGCAGGCTTACAACAGGAAGAGGATAACCTCATTGTTGTAATGTGGACAGGAGGATAAGAACACCGCCAGGCAGCGTAAATCAATGGGAGGCAACAGACAACTTGAAACACAAACAGATTTTTTTCTCTGTTGGTATTTTTCTTCTAAATCAATACAGTTTGTAGGAAAAGTCCATAATAGGCCCATTTCAAAATATTTTGAACAATTCAAATAACAGGTACACATATAACTGAGGTGTTTTACTTCTTTATATATTCTGTGATCCTAAACTGTAACTGAATTTGATTCTGCCTTATAGAGTGGTAAAAGTCCCCTGCCCGTGTGTTCTGTTATCTTTCATAACTATTAGGTAACAGGAACAGGAAACAGATGCGTCAGTGTGGTTTGATGAAGCAAAGATCTATAGTCCAGATCAAAGGCCACAAGTAAAGTCGCTGGCTTTTGATACTAACAAAGTAGGAAAACACACATTCCTACCATTGATAAATAGAGACTAAAAGACGAAAAGGCTTGTCCTGACAATCTGCTAAATTAAAAAATTAAAAAAGGGTAGAGGGCAAAATGATGGCTGATATCTAAAAGCTACACCAATCAGCAACATTATGACGACTGACAGGTGAAGTGTAGAACGTTATCTTGTTACCATGGCACCTGTCAGTGAGTGGGATATATTAGGCAGCAAGTGAACTTTTTGTCCTCGAAGTTGATGTGTTGAAAGTAGGAAAAATGGCCGAGCGTAAGGATGTGAGCGACTTTGACAAAGACCAGACTGTGACTATTCAATTCAATTTTATTTATATAGTGCCATATCATAACAAAGTTATCTCAGGGCACACTATGTGACTGGCTAGACGACTCAGTCAGAGCATCTCCACAACTGCAGCTCTTGTGGGAGTTCCCAGTCTGCAGTGGTCAGTAACTACCAAAAGTGGCCCAAGGAAGTAAAACCAGTGATCCAGCGACTGGGTTACTGATGTGCCTGTGGAGCGAAGGCTGGCCCGTGTGGTCCGATCCAACAGAAGAGCTGCTGGAGCTCAAACTGCTGTTAATGCTGGTCCTGATAGAAAGCTGCCAGAACACACAGTGCATCAGTTGGTTGCTCATGGGGCTGCGTAGCCACAGACTGGTCAGAGTGCACATGATATGTGTATATCGCATTCACTAACTGCTAATCCATCCAGTGGTTTTTATTGCTCTCATTTATCATTCTTTTCTATTTTGACTTTTAACTGTACTGTTGTTATTTTTAGACACTATTTAACTATGTTCCTTCCTATGTTTTGTCTTTAATTTGTCTGTTTACTATTGGCTGTTGCACTGGTCCATGTATTTTCAATACTGCTGCTGCTTTAACATCAAGGACCAAAATTAAAACAAGTAGAAGAGCTGTAGAATCCTTAACAATTAATTGAAGCATATCTGTGTCTTTTTTGTCAAATGAAACAAATATAAAAAAGGTAATGCAAGTCCCTGTAGATAAGGAAAATCAAGCTAACACCAAGATGCACTTCATGAAGTCATCTGGTCTGCATTGTCTTAGCCAAAACCCATGCATGCATGTTCCCAAATGCAGCCAAACAAAAAGGCTGTCAGCTCCGTTAACCTCACGACATCCCTCCTATGCCTTCCGCTGTGCAATTGATCTGTTATGCAACATCGCAGGAAGTCATTATGAGCTACAATCGTGACTTCTCAGCAACACAGACACACACAACACAGATGTTGCCGACACCAAAAACAAAAATGCTGATAGATTCCAGGACTCCAATTATCTCAGTTCAACTACACAACAGGAAGTACATTTCTGGGTCAAAAATATAGCTGGTTCTGGAGGGAATGATAACAAGCCCGACACAAATGTAAACATCAGCGTGGCCATCTGATTCACGGACACTGCAGCTGGAAGGGGAAAGGCTCAGTAACAATCGGTTATATAAGCTGACACCCGTGATGAAGGCTTGAAGAGCTGAAGGTTCGTCTGGAACACCAGCAGGTCACAGGACACGGACACTGATGCTCATTCAGGAAAAACAATTACATTTCCTTTGTTTAAAGGCAGGTAGGGGTTTTACCACAACCTACAGGATGCCGGAGCCCAGCTGCTAACCTGGCTTAGCAAACACAGGGAAGACCTGCCTCCCACTGCTGTGTACCAACAACCAATAGTTTGCATTAGTTATTATAAACCCAGATGGATGATTCAAATTATAGTAGACATCAGAGTTGCCCCGAGGGGGAGACTTGCACCATCTTATATGCAAATGTTTGTGCCCTGCAGTGAATGAGTCTGTATTTGTAATGCAAGGGTGACAAACCCAGTCTACCTTTGGGGTATAACCCCCAAAATACAGCCTGGTGTTTAATTCATGCTAGAGCTGACATTACAGCCAGACATGTCTGGTTCAGACATGTGCTTCACTCAGGAACACTGATGATAGGTGGAACCACCGGCAGACAAGCCGCCACCTTCACTGCAGCCCCAGATGGCCGACCAGCAGTGCCATTTCCATGGCAACGCCCGTGGTGACAGACACAGAGCTGAGAACGCAACTCACTCTTTGGTCAGCTGAGGACAGGACTTGAGAAGGAAGCGGTTGAGGGGTGTGTCCTGATAAGTGAGGTCCGGGGGAGCAGTGGGACTCTTTAGGTTCAAGCAGCGGACGATGATGTAGAGCACCGTGGCCACCGCTGCCAGCTTCATGCCGTCGAACATTGCCGGCAGCTCAGGAGAGATGGTGTGCACGTCTGAGTCGTGGGTGTTCATGATTATTCTGAAAAACAAAACCATATTTCTTTACTGCTCGCGAAACACAAGAAAACCATTTCAGGAATAAAAATATTTATAAACACACAGCCAATTAATTAAGAACTGTTTTTGTGTGCTCCCTTTTATATTATTTAAATATTAATGCATAAAATCTCTGACTTGTACAAAATAATAAAATGATTTTCTTGAGGTCTTGGTTAACTGTGATTAAGTGAGAGATGGGATTAAGCACAGAAATGGACAAGAGGAATATCTGATGATGTCTGACTGACCTAAATACTCCACTTGAAGCCCAAGGCGCTGTAGCAACAGATCTGTGAGTATATAGTGTGAGAGCAATTCAGTGAGATAAAGCACAGTCAGTTATTTAATACGCTCACCTTAATTACATTACAGCTCAAAACTAAGTTACACAGAAGACAGAGGTCACACTGATTCTGGACTGAATAACACTGCTTCAAACGCAGTTATACCTTAACACATTTACTTAAAAGTTGCATATGTTCACAGCATTAAAGAAAGCTAGCTGAGCTGTGAAGTCACAGAAGACACAAAACAGGATATATATATATAAAGAGCACACAGTATCTCCTGTTAACACAAAAAAAGGAAGTTGTCTTTTTTTTTTTACTAAAATGAATGAAGGTGTTTTCCATTGTTCTTCTAAGTAGGGTTAGGGTATAACTGCTATAAAAAGAAAATTAAAGTGCACAGCTGAAAAAAGAAACTTGGCTTTTACTTACATTTTATGCTGATGTTAGCCTCCAATAACGACTCGTTCCAAAAGTTTGAAAATGTGAAGAGGTGAAGTCACAGTGATGTGGTCAAACCTAAAGACAAACGCAGAAAATACACCGACTTCTAAATTATATTAATTGACCAGTATTCTTCTGCATTTTTCCTTAAACGGTCTCGTCTAAATGCCTCGTATCCACACCGGCCTTGTTATTACTCCAGGGTCTTGTCACAGACTGACCCTAGATAAGATGCACAAGTAAGAATGATGTAAGTACAGTGATTTAATTTAGTTATTAGTCAGTTACTAGTTACTGGAGTTTGATATTGGATTAGTCGTTAGTCATTTATCAAATATTCAGAGCTTCCCACTTATAATTTGTACTTGCTTTTCTCTGTTCAGGTCATCCTAATTTGAATCATGTGTTTTATTTTGGCTGGTGGTCAGAGGTAATTACAGACAAATCATGAATCAGCAACACATTCTGTTCACCTGAATGCATTATCGCTTAACACAAACCACTTAAAGAGATATCAGGAGCAGGTATATTTATCTGCTTAAATGTTCCTGTTCCTATAAAGCCATTGAGTGTATGCTGTTTTATTCTACCACTCCTATTATTAATAATAGCACGCTTTAATAAAAGCTTTGCTCCATTTAATTTAGGAGTGGTGTGTTATCACAGGGGAAGGTACCACTCATTTTGAATTTAAGATTATCACCTATACAAAATAGCTGTCGCCTTAGTCTTTTAGAAGTATTGAATGTTTATTAAAAGCCACACTGTGTCAGTTAACTTAATAAATGATCCAATTTGGCAGAAGAGCGGCTGCTAATATTAGCTATTCCTTCTTTGTCACGACTCACATCAAGCCAGAGAGGAGTTTACAGCCACAAGGGCACATATAATAATGTTTGTTACCGTGAGCTAGCTAACGGAGTGAGAAAGGGGTTATAAATAGGCATGTTACTGGAAAACAAAAGCACGTTAACCCGTGCATGTGTGTTAAGTTTATCTAAGAGCAGGCTAACAACCCCCGCCTCATCTTCATTCGCCCTACTGGTCCAGAAAATGGAAAAACCATGTCGCCTTTTGGACTAGCTTGCTGATCACCCTGAATGTTTTGCGCATTAACTTTACATTGAGGCAGCATACATACGAAAAACATCCCCGTTGGACCGGTTTTCATCTTAACCTTAGTTTTATATAGCCTATCTTGAGATGCTAAATATTCAGACGGTCCATATTTCTGCCGTTAATTATCGATCTAAAAAGGTCGCATTATCACAGTAACAGCAGCATCTTTAGCTTACTTACCTCCGCTGGAATAAAAAATAAATCAGCTCCTTGCTGCTTTAAAAAATAAAAGCGACAGCCCCTATTTATGTTCGTGGCATTTCGTTTGTTTGTCTTGTGTGCCTCTAAACCATGCCTGTCTGTTGTGTATCACGCCCTCTAATTCACAGTGCAGGAGCTAGCAGCAACAGCAACTCCGACATCTCCGATTCCACTTCCTAGAAGAATCTAGAATTTGCGTACCGGAGTTCTCATTGGTTAAAAATGCCGCTGACGTAGCATCCAAGCGCCGGGTCAGACTGTTTCCACGCCCCTTCTCTGTTAAACATCAGGTCTCACATTATTTTGTCATTATTATAATGTATTTTCTGTCTTTTTATTACTATGTTTCTATTCCAAACTACCCTTTTTATGAAAGTGTCGCAAGTCGCACGCATTTTTGACAAAATGTTGCAACAAACAACGAAATTTATAATTTTAACATATTTTCCGCTGTGGATGGATTAATATTTTAGAGTGTTGAACATACAGCCCGACAAATAGACTCCCTTCCTGAACGTGACAGAAACGTGAGCTGAAACCTGTTACATAACATTTCAACTACACTGATCTCCATATACTGGCATGTACACGCAGATAATGTAATACATTTTTGGCTACCAGATATGTTTTTGGTTATGATTTCTTAATCAGAAAAACCAACTAATGTTAATTTAAACTTCCTCATTCAACTTTAGAGACAAACACACACAAGACATAGCTCTTGTGTACATTTGTAACAGCTTGATATTTTCTATAGTCTATGTAAAGTAAACTATATACTGTATATATCATTAATTTATACATTTAATTAAATCACAACTTTGAAGTAACAAGCCATTGGGACAAATTCGAGTAGATACATTTCCTGTTGCAATTACAGCATAATATCCACCTGATGGCGACAAAGTTGAACAGATTCTTTTCATGAAGCTCGTAACCCAGAAATGAATAATTTGTATAACAGTTAAAGTGTAAACAGAACAATATTCTATTGACAATTTTATGTCTGCGGCCATAGGTTTTAACATATTTAGAATTATTTTTGACCAACTGTCATATTTTTCAGGGCCTATACCCATATAGATATAAGATATAAGAGAGCTTTATTGTCAATAACATAGTATGAGCAGTACAAACATAGATATTGAAATTGCAGTTTCCTCCTGTCCCATCAGTGCAAAATAGATAAATAGAATAGAATAAGTAAAAAGAAAAAACAAACAAAACACAGTGCTTTATACAATATAATACAATATACAATGTATGGAGAAGTTGAGGTAGAAATTCTAGTGCAAATAACAGCTGTGTTTATTTATTTATTATTATGCGTGCACACATGTTTGTGTGTGTCTGTGTGTGTGTGTATGAGAGTGTGTGTGTATATGTGTCGGGGTGTTA
>JAVQJD010077977.1:0-24680 GCA_036023655.1 Nannoperca australis
AAATTTTAGGGTTTGAAAGCAAAAGTTTAGAGTTTGAAAGCAAAAGTTTAGAGTTTGAAAGCAAAAGTGTGGAAAGTTTCTCTCTCAAACCACTTTTTTTGACTGTTTTATAAAGAAACTAAATTATCTCCATACATGAACAGAGAAAAGAGTATGCATCCAATTATGATACAGTGATGTGCTTGGAATGCATTTTACTTTGTGCCTATACTCACAATTTTTTATTATTTTTCCATTATGTCACTTTAAGTAGCAGAGAAGGATTTTAATGTGTTATAATCGAGCACCAAGAAGTTCATTTTGTGTGGAATGGACACAGTTCTTTTCTTTTGTTGGAGTGATTACATAACGAACAAAGCCACTCACAAACAGCTGTTATCCAAGCACACACATTTAAATAGGCCTGTTGTTGTTTTGAAATATGTGCATCCTGCTCTCCTAAGTCCTGGTTAAAGCAAGTGGTAAAATGCTTTACTCCTATGCTTTAAAGTAGGACTAGTTGGGTGTCATTTTTTAACCGGTCCTTTTCCTTTTTGACTGGTTGAGAATGACATCCTGCTCTAAGACACTTTATAAATACAATTTAAAATAATCTCTCTTCCACTTTGTATCTCATCAGTTGTTTCAAGATGAAGATTGATACCAGCCTGACTATGCCCCAGCTTCCAGAGGCCCTGTCCCAGGCAGGCCTTCAGTTTGCTGTGGCCACTGAAGAGGACTTCGATGAGATCATGGCTATGAGCCAGGACATCTATGGAGGCCTTGACTACCTGCCCACTAGATACACCAGCTGGCTGCAGGAGACCAACCGCACAGTCATATTGGCCCGCAAACAGGGAAAAGTGGTAAGTTCAGTGAATAGTATGAAAATATGAGGTAAAGCAAAGGCATAATTCTTGTATTCTGGAAGCAAAGTCAGGAAGTTTATCACTGTGCTTCTTGTTATTAGTTTTTTGTGTGTCTTTTATACAAATAAGAACATGATTGTAAAGGCTATGCCTTTTTACCTTTTTAAGTAGATGGAATATAGAATTCCTGGGCAATCAGAAAATTTTAGGACACACCTGATAATTTTTGCACAGGGTGACACCAGGCCCGATGAAGCTCAAATTATACTTTCTGTGTCCACTTAGCCATGATTGTATGAACATTTTTACTGTATGCACCATCTGCCCGCATCAGGACATGTCCATGCAGAGCTGGACTGGCCATCTGGCAGACCACTTTTCCGGTGGGCCGATGTGCCTTTTGAGCTGACACAACTTCTGTTTTCTTTTTTGTCTGATCGGCACATAAAACAGTTAGATGATATATATGTTATGATACAGAATACTTGGTTAAATAAAAATGTATCTTTATCTTTATCTCATGTAGATAGTAACAGTAATATTTCTATAATTTAATATTTAGGATGAACAATCTAATATTTAAGATGAACTTAATGTTATTTGTATAGTCAAATATATATATTTTATTCTTACTACATGTAAAATGGCTGCCATAATGGTATTTTGTTTAAGACGAATATACATTTTAAGTCAAAAAACTGTTCACTACAACAGCTACAAGGTTTTAAGGAGACAACTTTCTGTCTTTATGTTTGATCAGACTCCAGGCCAAGTGTTCTACTTAAAATTGGGAATTTGCAAAGTTGTACGCTTGCAGTAGCAGCAAGCTGAGCAAAGGTAGCCCATGCTTCTTTTTCTCTAGTCACATCCTCCAGTTCCTTCTAGGGTATCCCAGGGTATTCCCAGGACAAATGGGAAATGTGATCTCTCCAGCTAGTTCTTAGTTTCCCTGGGTTCTCCAGCCAGCTGCACATGACCAAAATACCTCCAAAGGAAGGTATCCAGGAAGCATCCTTACCAGATCCCTGTGGGGATCAGATCCCTCAAGTGGCTCCCTTTGACTAATCTCTCTAAGGGTGAGCTAAGAAAACTAATTTAAGCTGCTTCAATCCTCAATTCCATTCTTTTGGTCACCCAATGGTCATGTTAAAAGGTGAATGTTGAAATGTAAATCACTTAGATTTAGCCTTGAGGCTAAGCTCCCTCTTCAATGAGGCAGTCCGGTACAGTGACACGGCACCAATCTGTTTGTCAATCTTGCGTTCCACTCTCACTGAACAAGACCCCAAGACACTTATCTAACCTAATGAGAACTGATGTGGTTCTGTTGGTTTTGTGTAGTCTGCTACCACCATGACTCAGACTTGGATAAACAGCAGATAATGACGATAATGGCGTTCCATGCTCCGATTAACATGTCCCAAATCTCTAAAACAGCTGAGGGTATTATGCTGCCCTGCCCCAGCTACAGGAATGGTGTAAAGTTGTAAAAGGACCCTGTCAATGTAAACCTATTTTTGTTTCTCTTCTTTCTTCCTCTGTGATGCTTGGCAGATCGCTCTGGAGTCAGTGTGTGTGATTGATGATGGGGAGACAATGCTGGTGGAAGGTCTCCGTGTCGCCCCTCAGGAAAGGGGCAAGGGTGTGGCAGGAGTGCTGCTGCGCTTTTGCTCTGAGCTGGTCAAGGCCAAGTACCCAGAGGTCAAAGTAAGCCGTTTGACCCGTGATGATCAGCTTGGACCAAAGGATTTCCAGAAGTATCGCCTCATAACCAAGCAGGTACCAGCAAAAAAAGCAGACTAAAGGTCATTTTTTGTTTTGGTCTGTGCTCATGGTAATTATTATTATTGTTAATGAGTCTGTCTGTTTACTGTTATAGTTCTTCATCAGCTCAGACATTTGTTTTCTTCTCTACAGGGTATTCTGCTGGTGCGCTTCAGAGCTGAAGACCTCAAGCTCCGCCTGGCTGAGCTTGGTCTGGGTGGAGACATCCAATCCTCTTTGTCCATCTCCCCCTCCAACCCTTCTCCGGTGCATCTCGACCATACAGCTATCAATCGGCTGTATCTTACCTCTGACCGGATGCAGGGGGTCCTTCCTAATGCCACCATTATTCAAGACTGGCAGCCATTCAAGCCTTTGCCGAGTAACATGGCCATCCTAATGAAGAAGGACATTGACTGGATGGTGGATGATGTGTCCAACCCTACTGTGGCCAGCCTCTGTACCTTCCCTTTCAGGGTGCCCATTGGAGACGACTGGTAATTGTCATTATTATTTATTCATAATGCCAAGCAGATGTTGCAAATTAAGTCAGGAACAACTGTAGTGGTGTGTACTTATGGGGAGTGCCAGAACTGCAAATGTATTAGAAACTACACATAGTGGCTTTAAGATTCTCTGTACTAATATTTGTTAATAATTATTTTCACTCAGTCACTCGGTATACCTTTTTTTAACCAGGTATTACCTGAACATTGACATGTTCGGTAAAGACCTGGACCTGGCTCGGCAGCAGTTCTTGTGCCACCTGCAGCGCCACACTGCCACCCTAAAGGGTCACGTGATGTGTCAGATGTTCCTGGATCCACCCCTCTGGAAGCCCATGGCCGATTTCTGCCACAACACCTTGAGTGTGGAGCTGGTCAAGGAGTATACTGAGCAATGCGTGGTAGAGTCAGACATCGTCTAGTTACAGAAGGTGGATGGAAAGGAGAAGAAAATGGAGGAGCCAGAAAGGAATGAAGACAAGGGTCTAGACAACACGGAATGGACACAACTCAATTACACATAACAGAAAAACACAAGCCTCTGTACTGAGGAAATAGAAACCAAGCAAACAAAATGTAGTTTCTACAAAACAAAACAACTCCTCAGAATGCAGTAAGTTAGATTTAACAATACATAAACAAATACAGGACATGGACATAATATCATGAACACATTATATAGTCTGCTAAAATAGGTCTGTGACTATACTGCTCTGAGATTCTGGTATCAGAGATGTGTTGATAAAACTGGTCATTTTTAAGGCCTTAGTTTGGAGCTGTAATTATTTATTTGTGCCCCCAGTATACATAAAGAGGTCTGACTAAATGACATAAACACCTTTTAGTAGAGATCTATTACCAGGTCTATAATGAACCAATGGAAAACATAACCAAACCCAAAGTTTTTAAAAGCCACAGCAAGGGAATCCAAAACATTGCTGTTATAAATGATGTGACTGGGCCCTTGTGCTTTCCAATGCAACACTACAAACTAGAGCCTCAAAAGTGACCATAGAGCTGAATTATTACCTTACTAGCATAACTTGAAACTAAGTTTTATTACAATGATGACTGGTGGTTTTGATATTATGTCCACCTTCTGTATGTCCTATGACATGGAAAGGTCTAATAAGAGTGATGAGCTTGGGGAAGCTTTCTCACACCGGTAGCAGTGATGTAACCTAAAACCTAAAAATAGTCAACATGCAAATGCTATATGCTAAAAGTACCCTCACGGCATCTCAAACCTGTCATCTCTGTTTTTTCTGTAAATATGAACCTTCTAAATATGTACACAAGCTGAGTTGGGTTACTAAATCTGCACAACTCTGAAGGCACTTTATTAAAACTACACAGACAGGTTGTGTCTACGTTAAAACTAGTACAGGATCAAATAGGGGTAATTTACACATCCCGTCACTCTAATGTTGACGTGTGCATCTATTGACTAGTATTACCTTAGGAACATCAACAACAAATCTCTGCAGAAACAACAAATAAAGTCTGTTAGTGAAATGAACATGCTCAGTCACAAAATGGCTGACAATTTATCCTTCGTAATGGTCAAGCTTATGTCTTAGCTTTTGTCTTTTTTGTTTCAAATATTTGACTGTAAATATATATATGTTACTAATTTAATATTTTCACTTAAATGCTGCAATAAAATTTTAACAGAAACGATTAACTCCTAAAGCTGTACGTGAAATCTAGGCTTACTTTTGTAGATCACTAGCATAATGCCAAACAAAATGCTAATGCTTGAAAATGTGTAACAGACTACTGTGCAGTTTACTACTGGCTTCAGCTAATGCAGGGAGAAGGAGTAGAATGAAAATAAGTGTTAGAATTAACAGATTTATACGGTTATATGTTTTAACCATCACTAATATTAGCTGGCAAAAACCTTTTGAAAAATAGATTTCCCTGAGACCATACAAGACCACTGTTCAGAGAAGGTTCAACCATGTTAGAGCAAATTAATCTCTAATTCACTGTCTAGACATGAACAGAATATTGTGGATTATACCATGGCCAAGGACAATGCTAATTTCTGCATGACTGGCATTTGTCCATTAAAATCAGGACACCTCAAACATAGTTCTAGTCAGCAGTTTATTTAGTAAGATGTTGGTTCTCCATGGTGTCCTTGTCATAGTGAAAGTAACTCTAGAACTGATGACAATTTAAACTGAGTTTTTTAGCTACGCTGACTCCATGGCTGTATGGATGGCAATGTCAATTGGTATGTTGGTCCACCACTTTTGTATAGACTGAAATATCTTGACAGCTATTTGATGGATTGTCATGAAATTTGGTACAGACATTAATGGTCCTCAGAGGATGAATCCTTATGACTCTGGTAATCCCCTGATCTCTTTTAGTGCCACCAGTAGATTAAAGGTTTTACTTGTCTAGTGAAATATCACAACATCTATGAGACAGACTCATCAAACATTTAGTACACACATTCACGTGATCAACTGTAATAACTTTAGTGATCCTCTGACTTTTCATGTTGCACCATTGTCAGGTCAGTATTTCAGTTTGTCTTACACTTTGGTTTATGACCAAATCCCTAAAACTAATGACATTCCCATCAGCCTCAGTTTTTGTTTGATTCTAATTAGCTAATGTTAGCATGCTAAACTAAGATAGTAAACATTATACCTGGTAAACATCATTACATTAACTGTTATTGTGAATATGTTAGCATGCTGACATTAGCATTTAGAATTAGAATCAGTGTGCCTAAGTACAGTCTCACTGAGATGTTAGCATTGCTGTAGTCTTGTTTCTGTAAGTGGCCATGGCATAAGCACAATACCAGATAAGAAAATAATGAACTTGCTGGAGGAAATTACACACTTCACATTCTTTGGCATCCACCTACGTGTATTCCATTTTCATATGTTAGGATACCTGCATTACCACCTCTACTAGAGGCATCATAGCAGGCCAAAAATGTTTTTTTTACTTTCTGTAGTAATTAATTGTCACTGTGTCATTAAAATGACATCATGCAAACATCCATAGCACCACACACGGACTCTTTACAATCTCCCTTTAAATGCCCATATAGAGGGTGTGACAAAGGACCATTAGTCTGAGCCAGATACAAATTTTTTTTTGGAAAAACATCTTAGTTTGTATAGAACTATTTTACCTCCCCGTTGCCTTGACCAGCTTTTATCCTGGCTTTGACCATCTTCTTCTTCTGGTATGCAATTTTCTAGGTGTGAGGATGACTGGGCCTATTTTCTGTAGAAAGATACATGATGAGAAAATATTTATTTCCTGATGAAAAAAGGAAATTAATCATTAAACACTAAAAATGATTGATGTACTCTATCGAGTGACCATAATCCTCAACATATTGCAGGGAGCTTAACAAAATAGGAGGACAACTATCTTTTTACTCTATTGTTTGTAACCAAAGAAAATCACCATTCATCTAAACTGATGTCCTATTATTTGCTACCAGGAGTGAAGTGAAGATATGGAAGGTTGGAAGGCCATGGGAGTAATTCTTTTAACAATTTGTTTCTTCTTGATCACAGAATACCTTTTGTTGTCTATTTATAAAAATATTTGAATTGTTTTATCGTGATCACCAGGACCAACCTTATCATGTTAGTTGATAGTGTGCTTTGTCAGCTTATATTATGGTATCCCCCAGAAAATGGCAATTACTGAATCTTCCACAATCTTGTGATCTGGGGCTTTTAGGGGCCCATTGGGGTCTGGGGCTCTGGGGCAGTTAACTGCTTTGCCTGGTTGGTGACCCAGCTTTAAGTCTACTGCAGCTGCAGTAAAAGTCTGTGTAATATCCTGATAATATTTGAAAACATTTCATAGTGTGCCCTTGGTAATGAATATGTAGACTAGTTTCATTTAGTATTGACTACTATAATATTCCTTATAGTATTACTAGTGGAAGAGATATAGTAGGGGGATCCCATAATATCCCCCAGTCTGATGGCATATTCCCATCAGAAGTTCATTCTGTGCCCAGGAATGTCCTCCCACTTAGACAACCCTCTGAAGTGAGGCATCCAGGAGGCATCCTGATCAACTGGTGGGAACTGTTGGCTCTCTGTAAATATAAAGAGTTGGTCTTGACCTGCTCTATATGAAAAAGTGCCCTGAGATAACCTTGTTATGATATAGCGATATATCAATAAAACTTAATTGAATTAAATTAATCAGATGCCCGAAACATCTCAACTGCCTCCTTTTGATGTGAAGAAGCTGTGGATCAATGCTGAGATCCTTCCAGATGTCTGTTCCTTGCCCTTTCTTTAAAGGTGAGACCAGACACCTGTGAAGAAAACTCATTTAGGTTGCTTGTATCCATGATCTCATTCTCTTGGTTATTACCAATCACTTATATTTGGAAAGTAGATCAACTGATAAATTAAAAGCTTTGGCTCAACCATGAAAGTTCCATATGGTGTCCAAGTTACAGAGTGATTGATGCAGCAGTCATTTGACAGTCAATATCACATTCCATCTTATCCTCACTTGAGAGCAGTACCCCAAAATACCTGAATTTCTTGATTTAAGGCAGTTCTCGGGAATTACCATCATTACAGTAGGTGAAGGCTGAAATGTAAATTGACATTGAATTGTTTGGCTTTCAGACTCACATCCATCTTCACCAAGACAGTTTGGTAAAGCATGCGCATGACTGCTGACATGGAACCAATCTGCCTGTCGACCGCCATGAGATGTCAAACAATTCAGCCAACTAATGCATGGTACCTTTAGCGCAAACCTGTTCCAGGCTGAAGTGCATGTATACTTGTACTTCGACGAGATTTAGCAAACAGATCAACTCACTACACCTGTTGAAAAAGATGTCTAGGTGTTGGAATGTGTGCAGTGCATGTTACATTTGGTGGGCTGCAAGAAATGCCTAAACACCAACACACGTAACTAAGACTTTATAATCAAGAAATCTCAGTGTGTTTTCACAACTACTCCACCAGGGGGCATGTTTAAAGATATTGTTGGTCATTGCTATCATTTAAGTTATTCTGGCCAGTGCAAGTGCTTCCTAAAATGAAAACAAATGACAAAGAATAATGATAATATTATATTTTCTAATGAACTATATCGTTTATAGGCAAAATGCAATGTTTCTAATGGGATTACATTCGCTTGCAAATGCCCCTGGTAGAATAGTGGTGAACACACAATGAGCTTTCTTGTTGTAAGATCTAGGTTAAACCTGTTGGTGTGTAGGCGTTTGCTGCAGTGCACCAAATGTAACATGCCCTCCACTTAGAACGCATACCTATATGCACGCCCAGTTATCTATAAAACTGTAAGGTGTAATGTGTTGATGTACATATGTGTCCATATGAGATTACATATATAGGTAGGTGTAGCACAGGTATGTTGCACTAAATCAGGTGTAGTGCATGATACGTGTACATGCCCTGTCAATTCGTATGATCCACCATGTGCTTGTGCCTTCATAGTGAAATTGTTGGTGTGTGTTCAGAGGTTTGGTCAGATCTTAGACATTTTAAGTAGGCACGCATTGAGGGGTTTGACATTAGTTTGCTAAATGGTTTGACGCATCATAGATCCCACGTTCCATCTTACCCTCACTTGTAAACAAGACCCCAAGATACTTGAACTCAGGTTTCTTGTTGGCAGCTAATCACTCCAAACTCACAATTAGCAATCCACCACTTTCCAGTAGAATACCATGACTTCAGACCCTGATATGCTAATCATTCATATTACCACATATGAATTTTGTGCATTGTTGTCTAATGATCATGAAAAATTTGTTTGGTAGGTTTTGTTGCATTTGTGATCACGAAAAAACAAAGCTTGATCTTTTCGAGATTATGAGATCATTTTCCTGTGATTTTAAGAAAACAACAAAAACTAAAATCACCAACAATCTTCTTAACCCATGTGCTGTACTGCCTTCTGTATGAAAATCTAGGAAGATAAAGATTTTCATGTAATGTACATATGCAGCTGTTTCACCTCCAAACACATGCGCACACACACACACACACACACACACACACACACACACACACTACTAGTTATATAGTAAACTCTAACCAGCTGAAAAATCTTTGAAATGAACATCAGCTCACTGCTGAACAGTTGCTAAACAGTTTTTTATTGTTCCGCAGTGATAATAAAGATCTCTTCTATACGCTCTACAGTTAGCTGGATATTTTCCTCACAATCAAATACACCCACTGTTGAGTTTCACATGACCCAACCTTAATGAAAACATAGCAGGTAGGGGTATCCTTCAACAGATTATGTTAAATACATTCATTAACTTATTTTATGTTGTCTTGTCATAATAAAATGTAACACATGTAAATACTGTACTTTGTACTGGAAAGCCACTGGAGCTTGTGTGATGCCAGAATGGAGACTTAATGTTAACACTTGAATGGCCAAAAAGCTTATGAAAAGCCTCATTTTGAGGGAAAAATAGCTGCCAGTCATGAACTTGTCTCTGAGAACCTGTCAACCCATCACTGATCACTTCGCTTTAATACAAATAAAATGTCTATTTTCAATGTTCACTCAATGCGCCCTGCTGCCACTTCACTTTTAGCACAACAGAATCATTGTCTAATAATCTGGTAAATGGTTCAGCCACTTGTGAGGGGGGAAAGGATTTTTTCAAGGATTTTTTTCCAATTTACAAATCAACAATCCGTCGTAAAACCTGTTGGTGCTTTTATGCATCTAAAGGCCTCAGTATGCTTCAAATGAAGTAAGTTGTTTGAAATGTTGTGTCTAAGGCAAAAGTGTTTATACGTGTTACAAATGGCCACACTTGAAAAAGCTTGTCATCATAGCATTGTGTCTTTGTAGTTTGAATGTGAAGAATCATACACATGGAGATAATGTTTTATATCCCCCATAATCCCACCATCAGAAAGGAGTTTCCAGACAAAAAAAAACAGTTTAAAGCATACTGAGGCCTTAATGTTCATGTTAATGTTAAAGTTTTTTGTGTACCAACAAACTTTTATTTACCCCTTGAGTTGCTTGGGTCCTGGCAGCCTCAATAAACTGACCAGGTTAAAAACATATTTTTGGCTGCTTCTCCTGCAAACCTGATTGGATCTTAACTAAAAACGAATCACAGCATCTTTAGGATGCCTTGTTAACTGAATTTGAATATTCCCAACTGTTTGGCTACTGTTTGTGCCATTAATCTAAATGTTTGGCATCTAACATTTAACTTTTTATGTAAATCCAAACAGTTCAACAAGTTTGTTTAAAACAATTTAATCCTATTTTGAATATTCTTTTAATTATATAAAGTTTACCCAGTCATCATCACATGTGGATGAAGGCATCTTTTAGTATGGCTTATGAACAACATTTTGACATTCCAAACTATTTGTCATTGACAGTCAGATGAATCTTGCAGAAGCTTCATGGTTTTGTTTCTCGGAATCTTTGCCTTGTTAATGATCCAAAAAGTTCACTAAATACACAAGTCCTCAACGCTCATGCTTTAAAATGTTCGCAATTCTCTCAAACACTAGTGAAAGGGGAAGAGACTCATACAGGTCTAGAACTTCATAAAGTTTCTGCCACTGAGTTCTGCAGATTGAGATCAATCCAACAAATGTGACTTGATGAATTTCATTGATCACCATTTTAAATTTGATCAAAACACTTACTTACATACTGTACAAAAAAGATATAATTTAACCCAAGGCTTATCAGTTTCCTCCAGGATTGTAGTGACTTCATTATTTGTACTCTGCCTGATGCACTTCTGCTTAGTCTCCAGAGTTGATGTTGACATGAACCTGTATTTTGGATTTGGGATGTGTGTAGTTTGTGTAACAAACACATGGCCCAACAGAGTTCTTGGATTAACCTTCTTCAGTACCACTTTCACATAAGGGAGGCTTGTTAATACATCACTTATTGATATAGAAAAAAAGTAAAAAAGCCTTTAATCAAGACTTATTTTGGTTTTTATATTACAGTTAAACGCACATTTTCTTCAATTAACCCTCTCTAGAACCAATAATGTTTTGAAAAAAGTCACACTTTGTAAAGGGTTTATACATGTAACTAATTATTTTATTAATATTGATACATATTTTGAAATACCTCTTTAGTACACTGACCACCTTCTGGAAAGGACCTAAAGAGTATTAAACTCAATTCATTAGGAACTTGTTAAGCTTTACAACTGCAAATGTAATGAAAGTGAGGGCTGGTTGTTTCTTTCATACTACAGATTGAGGGAATGTTTCAAAGGCAGTAAAACTCAGAGATGTTTAAATGTGTCTTTCTAGAAATTTGTAGAATTCCAGCTCAAGGGTCATGACTTGTTGCCCCTACCCGCACCATGACATAATTTGTCAGTCTTAAACTGTTACAAGTCACTGTTACAAAAGTGATTCATATGATGTTTCCTGGTCACTTGGTTAGTGTAAAAATATTGTGGTTTGGGTTAAGGTTAGGGGACCTTCACAAGATGTATGGTTTAAAAACTGAACACTACTGTTTGTAGGACATGCGAAACAACAGTGGTCAACAACACTTTGTTGCCGCATCGTCTTCCAGGACCTCCACTCAACAAGGTTAGCCTTTGCTGTCACAGACAATTCATTATTCACATGGTCAATAGAAGCCCTTACCATGTAAATATTGTATTTAGACATTTGAATAAACAACTTAATCTTGTTGTTTTTAATGGGAGGACAGTGTCACTGATGAATTAAAGAGGTCACCTACACCTGGAGGAGGATATTCACCAGGGAGTTTTTTACAACCTGATAATCCAAAAGCATTAATAAATTATGTATTACCATGAACAAAACCATTAGTAACAATTTATAAAACACAACACAACCATTACCATTTATAAATGGTTTATGATACCATACAGTTAGCATGGGCCCGCATCACCAGCATGTACAAGTCAGGGATACTAACACAGAGGATATATTTGATGACGAGGAAAATAAAAGTCAAAGGTTAGATAAAAAAGGTTAAAAAACTTTCAAGATTGGTTACAGAGCCAAAAAACGCCCCCAAATCCCATTAATCAGGGAAGCTTCAGTCATGAAGTCTCAAATGTGTTTCCAGAGTGCTGTGCTTACTTCAGACTTCTATATACAGAAAATATAACGCACAAATATACAATATGTTCAGTAGATACTCTGGATTTATGCATAGTAACTCTTCACTGGATGTGGATGCATTGTGTGATTGAGGGAAGCTCAAAGAAGTGCCAAATTTCATGACTGCTAAACTTCTATGTTTGACAATTAACTTATGGAAATTTACTAAAAAGCAGCAAATTTCAGAAGTTTTTATTCGCAACATGAGTTTTAGTTGAAAATCTATCTATGAGTTAAATGTTTGCCTTTTTTCCTTATACACTAGCCCCATAGCACACAAACAAAAGTCAAAGCTGATATCATCAGTGGTTGAATGTGACACTGAATGGAATTATTGAAAGTTTTTTTGGTTATTTATAGCACTTTGTTTAAAAAAAATGTGATGATCGTATACTTTGTATACAAGTGAATAAAATGCTAACACATTGTGCTGCAAACCCTATAAGTATTATAGGGTTAAGTGTTATATTAATGTATGTTTTATGAATTACTGTACAAGCCATTGAGTTAGTGGGTAAAGCAGCATGCACTTTAGTTGTCTTTGGCAATAATAGATACGCTCCCATCTCCTGTAAAGTAGCATCAACTTCAGTGAAAAACAAATGTTCTTGTCACACATCTTGATGTCCAGAAACAATCATACAGTGTCATGTGAGATAAGCCTTTCTCTGTCAATTTGACAATGTTTCTTCAAAGCTGAACCATTTCACAAATGACATGTCGAGCAGGTTGTACATCAGTATACAGTGGCATTGAGACTATAAGACTATATTTTATTCTCAGAAAAGTCAACAACCATAAGATTAACAAGATGTTGAAATGGCTGTGATCTGAAGGAGTAACGCAGGTTTGGGCTAGTTAAGCCAAGAGATAAAAAGTAACATTTAGTACACTAGTTTTTAAGTACTTTACTTTATGTGAGTAATTCCATTTTGTGAGACCTTATACTTTTACATTTCAGAAGGAAATATTGTCCTTTTTACTCCACTACATTAACCTGACAACTGTAGTAACTAGTTACTTTAAAGACTAACGTTGTTACATGCAAAATATAAATAAGATGCACTGCTAGAGTTTAAACTAGCCAGTGTGATAATAGAAATGTGTAAGTTTCAAAGATAATTTTATTTTAATATGCACTCAGTGATGCAAATCTTTATCTCTGTACATTAAATCTTTCTGTGCTTGATTTGTAGTGATTGCTATATCATGGCTTGATTGGTAATGCCTTGAACCTCTATAAGGGGGGACATGAACAAACCTTCCTCATTTGTTGTATTTTAAGTAAAGACAAGTGATGAGTCTGTGTTTTCTTTCACATTATTTTCCTCCTTTTATCGAAAATGTTCAACATTTTTAGACATACCCCTTGCTTTCTTTCCAAGAGCTACCTAAGAATTTTCATGCCTGTGCCTTAAAGAAATAGTTCAAACCGTTGGAAAAAACTGTATTTGCTTATTTGCTTTCTTTCAGAGAGTTACATGAGAAGGTGGATATCAATCTCATGTCTATGTGTTATTTACAGAGCTGGGGTCAGGACTTGGTTTGCCTAGCATAGCACAAAGACTGGAAACAGATGGCAACAGCTAGCATTGCTGTGTCCAAAGTAAAAAGAAAGTAAAAACACCAACTTTCACCTCTGAAGCTCACAAATTATATACAGAAATGAGAAATGTAGTTTATTCATAAACTAAGTTAGGCTATTTCTGTGTAGCGCTTCTGGCTATAGCTTAGGTTACCAAATATGGTTGGTGAGCACAGGTTTTACAGTGTACAGGTACAATGGTACCAAACCTGGCACCCTCACTGTAATGACAAGACTAGGAAGCTGCACACAGTCACTGCACCAGGCTATGGTTCAGCAAGACATAGTTCCAATATATGACTTGCCTTAAAACCAAACCTTTCTTTTTTAAGTTTCTGTTTATGTATGAATAAAACAAACAAGATACATGGTGATCATTTTATTAAAAATTTAGAGGTGTTGGTAGGTGTGTCTTTGAACTTCAGAAAGAGCCAGACTCTAGTTCCCAGTCTTTATGCTAAGGTAGGCTAATCACATCCTGACTCCATCTCTGTACACACAGACATGAGACTGATATCAATCTGAACATCTCACTCACAGAAATAAGGTAAATACCTGTATTTTCCAAAATGTTGAACTATTCTTTTAAGTAAAAGGTCTGGAGTCAGGACATGTTTAGCCTAGCTTAGCATAAAGACTCGGGGAGGGGAGAAACAGTTGGCCTATTAAAACATAGGTGTGTCTCTCAAAAATGTTGAACTATTCCTTGAAGGGTTTAACACCAGCATTATGTGGAGAAATTAGATATTTACAGTGTATCACATTAGCCCTAATGCAACAGTAATTTAACAATGTGAAAACATCAATGAGTACTTGTACTTTTGATATTTTACAAAATTTGAGTATAATAGTTTTACTTACATACATTTCTGAATGCAGTTTTATTCCATGCTGGAACTGATAGCTTTACTTTAATAAATGATCTAAGTCCTTTTCCCACTACTGTTTAAGTCATTCCGTGGCTACCTATTCTAGTTTTATCATAGTTTTCATTATCATAGTTTGATATTAAAGTATTTTTGTAGCACAACACTTGGATTGTTGTTCAGTGGGATTTATATTTATAGAAAATATTCTCAAGAGAGTAAAAAAAAATTTGAGTTACAGATAAAACAGTTTCTCATATCACAACCTACTGTACACAGCACAAATCATGTTATTCTCTCACACATTTATTTTTGCAGTATGATTTGGAGCTAAATATATTTACATTTATCAGAGAAGAAAATCTTTTCTCACTAACAGAGAGAGAAGTTATAAAATGAACTGTAACTCTATACGTAATGTGTATGAAATACACGCGTAAACTGGTGAGACTAATGACAGGAGGCAGGATTACTCCGGGACTGGGACAATGGGCTGATTGAAAAACGAGTCTCAATACAGATAACAAACTTGCTTTTCATTGATTCATGTTGGGTGGTAATTCTGTAAAAGACACATTTGTGAACATCACAAATTATCATACCTATCTGTAAATCTTTATCAACTACTTTGGTCCTGCTTGAAATATCTCAACAACTGACTTAAATAATTGCTAATACCATCTAAATGTTGTATGTACACATTACATGTTATCTTAAATTTCCACCACAAAAACAAAGATCTTTCTCCAAGATCTTTAATAAAACTAATTGCAGGCACACAGATTACAGGTTTCACATGATCATGCTCAATCCCACAGGACATGTCTTCTCTGAAAGATGCAGAGACTTTAAAAATCGAATTAACTGTGGGAATGAGAAGTGAAAGCATATTGTACAATCACTGTTGAAGGTAAGGGCTGACACATTGTGGTAAACTCCTGAGCAAGACAATGTAAATGCAGCAGAAGGTTTTCTGTTTGTTCTTGTGGCTGACACATTTTGCCTCAACTGGTGGACAAAGTATTTCCCACGCTAATGTTTGATCCTTTTGCACTGAAGGACAAACAAATTCATCAATTTAATTCAAATGTGTTACAATGTCATACCTTAGAAAACGATGTTTTTACTTGATATATTTCAGCCCTTTCAGGGAGCTTGGTATACCTCGTGATGTTCCGCTAAACTTTTTAAAAGTCATAGCAAATGCTGCAAGTATGTTCCTGCTCATAGACTGCTTCCTCAGTGATATCATGTCATATAGATTTGTTTTGCTCCTGCAGACAAGGTGTACATCTAAATGATGTAATGTTCCTGGATGCCCCTCCTTTGATCCTTATGTCGATTGTCAACTTTCTTGAGTCTTCCTATGAAAATTGTTATTTTGCTGCTGCTGTAATTATTGTTGCAACAATTTCTGCAGCTTTATTGTGAAGTATTTCCAATATTTGTATTTGAGCGCTGTTTTGGTGTCCACTGTTTATTTTAAATGGAGACTGGTACTTGTGCTTGCTGAAACACCTCAATACCTCCCAGACTAGAATTTCTTGCAAGGAATAGCTGACCTCATCAAATGCATCACTTATTAGTGACAACACATTCGCAGCATTCACACAAGCTAAATGTTCAGAATTGTGATTGTAATAATATCTCTATATATTTGCATTATGCATTATTATTATTTATGCTTTACCACAATCTTTCACACTGTATATGGAGAATTTTTTTAGTACTATAAATTATGTCAGTAATGCAGATAAAAACTCTTACTAACATTTTGAGAGCACTCCTGTTCATGTTCATTGTTATGCAGATGACACCCAGTTATATTTATTCATAAAGCCAGATGAAACCAATTAATTAGCTAAACTTCAAGCATGCCTCAAGGACATTATAACAGCATGACATCCAATTTTCTGATGTTAAACTCAGACAAAACTGAAGTTATTGTACTTGGCCCCGAACACCTTATTTAAAGAACATTATCTAAAGATATAGTTTCTCTAGATGGCATTGCCCTGGCCTCCAGTGACACCGAAAGGAATCTTGGAGCTTTCTTAGATCAGTATAAGTCCTTTAAATCCCACATAAATTGAACTTCAAGCATACGATTTCACCCGCATAACATTATATAAAACCAGGCACATCCTGCCTAAAAAAGATGCAGAAAAACTAGTCCATGCATTTGTTATATCTAGGCTGGATAATTGCAACTCCATATTATCAGGCTGCACCAATAAGTCCCTTAAGACTCTCCAGCTGATCCAGAATGTACACATGTTTAAGAAACAGGAAAAGAGATCATATTGTCCCTGTAAAATCCAGAATATCATTTAAATTCTTCTCCTTACTTTCAAAGCTCTTAATGATCAGGCACCATCATATCTTAAAGAGCTCAAAGTACCTTTCTAGTTCCTTGTAGTTCCTGGAGTCTCTAAAAGTAGAAAGGTAGCCAGAGCTTTCAGCTATCAAGCTCCTGTTATGTGGAACCAGCTTCCAGTTGGTTTACGGGAGGCAGACACCCTCCTCACATTCAAGAGTAGGCTTAAGACTTTCCTCTTTGATAAAGCTTATAGTAGGGCTGACCCAGGTGAACCCTGAGCCACCCCTTAGATATGCTGCTATAGGTCTTCCTGTATTGCACTGAGCTCCTCTCTCCTCCTCTCCCTCTCCATCAGTATGAATTCTAATCCCATTAATGCTTGTTACTAACTCGACTTCTTTCCTTTCCCATAGTTGTGTGCTTTCTCTCCTCTCTCTCTCTCCATCTGTTGCTTTGTGCAGGTATTCCTGCCTCCGTAGCTGTAGAGCCTGGATCTATGTTTGCACCTGCTGCCCCAATGTTCCTGCTTAACAGTCGCTGCTGCTATTATTGCTATTGCTCTGATTATTAATATTACTATTATTATAATTCTATTAATAGTATTTTTTTAAATATTAAGTTGACATTATCAATACCATTACCACTAGTATTACTTTACATTTGTATGTAGAACTGTACTGTACTGTACTAATGTATGTTATCTTTCCTTCTCTCTCTCCCTTTGCTTCTCTCTCAACCCAACCGGTTGAGATGAGCACCCACTCAGATCCTGGTTCTGCTCGAGGTTTCTAGCTGTTAAAAGGGAGTTTTTCCTTGCCACTGTCGCCTAGTGCTGCTCATAGTGGGAATTGTTGGGTCTCTATAAAGAGTCGACCTATACCTGCTCTGTATAAAAAGGTTTCTGAGACAACTTTGTTATGATTTGGGACTATATAAATAAATGTGAATTAAATTGAAACCATTATAAGGGACCACTGATAAGGAAGTTAAGGTACTCAATAATACAGTTAACCTTTTACATAAGTCAACTCTATGTCACCACAAATCCAACCATAGACACACAACACAATAAACATCTTAGGACAACTAGAGCACTTCCTGTTGTCTTCCTTTGTGTATGTAAGTAGGAAAAAGATCCTGAATAATTCATGATGGCTTGCTGGCGACATAAACCCAACAAGGCTTTCACACATTTTTTTGTCTTTTATCCTAGTTGATTCTGCAAATGCCTTATTTGCAGCAAATATTGTTAGAAGGGTGACAATTGGAACTTGACAAATGGGTTTGTTTTGGCCACCACTTGGTACTTACTGTAATGCACCATGTTAAAGATGTCATTGGAATCATTAATAAAAGCCATAGTGCATTCAATTAAATATTTAAATAAGTCTTAAAGTGTACCTTTGTTTCTTTTTAGGACTGTGGTTTTGGTGTAATCTGTGGATTTTCTTCTTCTTAAAGCCTCATTATCAGACGGAATATGTGTCACAACTGGACCTGTTGTGCCCTCTGGACTACAGGGTTTATGAAGATCTTCTGTCAGAAGAGGTGAGTTGCCATTTGAAAGAGGACCTAAGAAAAATTCCCAAAGAAAAAGAAAACAAATTAAAAAAGTGCAACAGCTATTCGAGATTATGAGCTGCCAGAAAAAACCAAAGTTCTGTATGGCATGAATGTCACCAATCCCAATGGTGATCCCAGTGCAGGTGACAATCCCAATGGCAACCTCAATGGCAATCCCAATGGTAATGCCAATGGCAATCATATTGGCAATCCCAATTGAAGACCCAGTGAAAATCCTAATGGTCCCTGTTTTATCAGTATCTTGGGCATAAACAAGAGGATGCCAATGCAGGCTTGCATGCACACAGGTGACGGAATACACAGTAAGGTGCTAAGAAATGTAGCAATGCACCAATAAATCCAGTGAAGAAGACTGCTAGCTAACAAATATGAAGATAAACAATGTAGGTTATGTAGGTAAATTCTTCAAAAAATTAACATTGCAAATGTTTTATAAGGATGGAAATGTTAGCATGTTTATTAGACCTCAATGATGTGTGTTTTGGTTATCTTTATAACTCTACCAAAAACTCCACAGGGCAGCTTAACAGTGCTTTGGTTACAGTTAAAGATTTGACTACAGCAATATATAACTTTTAGCAGTAACAAAGAAATATAAAATGTTTACTATGTCAAGTGATGTGTTACACCTGAAATTTTTTAAAGAATTCATCCAGACCGCGTCTCTTCTTACAGTGCGAAGACTGCAGAATCAGACTCATAACTTATCAGTTCCATAGTCTCCCTGTCCCACCATTCATATTGTTTTCCCAGTGCTATTCTTCACTATTCCACCAGATGCCCTTGTACTTTCCCACCTTTCCCTATCACCTGACTGCCCCACCCAATTACACACTTGTTCCCACTTCCCTTGTGTGCTCTGCAGTTACATGTACGCGCCCGCCTCTTCACCTGCACCTCATTTTTTTCTGTTGTCGGTTCATCCTGGTTTCCTTGTGTCCAGGATGTCATGAGTTTTGTTGCTGTTGTGCCTTCGTGTGTTTTCTTGCGGGTCAGTCACCTGGACCTGGATCTGCCTGTTACCTTTTGCCTGTCTACCTGCCTGCCTGTCTGCCTAACTGTACCTGCCTATAAGCTACTGTGCACAAATAAATCACTGAACTGCACCAGTCTGCCAATTTATCTGCATTTAGGTAGTTTATTTGTTGCCTGCCTTCCCAGCGTGACAATCAGACTTGATCTTTTGTCTACCTGCCCACCCATTTGTTTATTTAAAAGGTTTAAATATAAGCAGACAATTTAAAGCCTTCATTAGGCTATACAATATCACCCGCCACTGGATTTTTAATGAACTGCAATAAACTTCAGTTTCTGTGCTTTGATTACTGCTATACTATATATAATATTTATTATACACACACACACACGAACACACACACACACACACACACACACACACACACACACACACACACACACACACACACATATATATAACATTACCCTCTTCCATTTAATAATGCCTAGTCGTACTTCTGTGGTTATTGTGGTGAAAGTAATGCAAAAGTAGTGTAATCAGTACTAATGCATCATTAAACATACAGTAATATTGTAAAGTATCGTTTTACTTTCAAATGAAAGTAACTAGTACTATGTAATACATTTTGAAAGTCACTTACTGAAAACCTGACAGGAACACACATCCCTTACTACTACTACTACTACTACTACTTTGGTCATTCACATACCTTATTGTTAGTTCTGTATTCTTCAAAACCAATTCACACTTTCACCTGCTCCTAAATTGCAATCATTGCTTCCCTTAGAGTTGGGTAAAAGTACCAACATCATAAAGCTGTCATTGAATCTCTTCTAGAACAAGGTGTTCTGACATCTGCCTGTATCTAACATCCAATTTTTGGTGGCTGCTAAACAATCATGAATGGAGGACAACTGGTTCTTGTTATTGGGTTTTGCAGAGAAATAGATTTGTGTATCATCCACATAACAGTGATATGACATGTCTGGAAAATGCCTGAACAAGTGACCCAGAAGAAGCATATACAGTGAAAAGAGGATAGGTCCAAGGATTGACCCCTGAGGGACACCACGCCCCAGGGAAGCTGAAGAGGATACATGATTATTGATACAAACATTGAAATATTTCTTAGTTAAATAGGAATGAAACCAGTTTAAAGCTGTACCAGAAATGCCAACCCAGTTATGCAACCTATCAAGTAAAATGGCGGAACTTATGGTATCGAAGGCAGCAGTCAAATCAAGTAGGATAAGAATATTCTTTGTCTGCATGCATAAGAATATCATTGGTAACTCGTAGTAATGCAGTCTCAGTACTATGCTTATGGCGGATGCCGGATTGAAATTTATCAAAAATGTTATGAGCTTCAAACCAACACCACAAGTAAATAAAAATAAAAATAGTAGCTTGGAGATTAGCCTATAATTCTGTAATTGGGTTGGCTCGAGAGGGTTTTTTTAAAAAGTGGCTGAACACTAGCAATTTTAAAATAGTCAATTTTAGAAAGAGATCGGTTTACAAGCTGGTTAATAGTACCAAACAGAAACCTTGGGTTATGTTTATTACTATTAATCAAGCCAAAAAAGAAGGCAGCTTGTGCATCTTTAATGATTTTGTTCAGTTTAAATAGTAGCTCCTTCATATGGGGGAGGTGAACTAAAAGTTTAGATTTTTTTCCATCTACGTTCAGCCTTACTATATTCCTTTAACCAAAACTTAGTGGAATACAATTGAGCGGATTCTTTAAAATAGCTTCAATACCCCCACCACAGCCAGTTACCTAGGTGCATTCCAAAACTTTCAACTGGGTGGGCAGAGGTCCACTAGAGGGGAACACTTCCCAGGCTTAAGCCAGATCTCAGAAAGAAATAAAGGTTATGGGATGTAATTAGAACAACTGAGAATTAAAGATTTGTTAGATAGAGAAAGAATTTAAAAGAGCAGACAACTGGAGTAAGGGGACAGAAATAATTACCTGCTTTCCGGTGTCCAGCAGTCACATAAAATTCTCTGTTGGTTTTTTATATCCTTGGTGCCGACCCAGAAAAAACAGAAAATGTGTTTGGCCCCTTTTAGGTGGGGTTTATGACCTATACTCCAGCCAGCCACCAGGGGGCAATTGATAGATTTTGGTTTCACTTTTGGGAAGCTGTCATTTTGTCCATCCTTATATACAGTTTATGATCACTATCACTTAGTCCAGACTTGATGCAAACGCCTATTCTGATTTCTTTTCTTAGTAGGTTTATCAGTTGCCATCAGAGGAAGAGACATGTGTAACCAAGAGGAGAGGTCACAAACATTTTTAATAAATACAAATCCATTGTCTTGCTTTTTCCTCACTGGAAATTGTTTGGACTGTGTGTTGGTATTAACAAACAGATATATGCTAATTAAAGACAATGGATGGCCCATCACAAGACCCAATACCTTTCTGCTTATGCTGTCATCCCTAAAACAGGTGTAGTGGATGGATTTTATTGAACTATCATGTAAAGAAAGAAACATTTGTAAATCACACCATGCAACAGATGTCAAAAAGTCCAGTAACATAAAATAGAATTCCAGGGGGAAAAAACAGGAAAATACAAAAAGTAGCACAAACAAGGATCTTATTGGCAGATCAGACAGAGAAAAATGCACACCATCACAACAGGGGATAAACCAAACCGCTAAGAAAATCTCCCTCTCTCCAAAGAAGAGAGTAAACTGCCAATCCCAGCACACAGATGTTTGCATCTCCTCTTCCAGCCTTTGCACTACAGCCTTTGATGAGCAAGTGAGCTGCAGCCATGCACAGTCACCGTTGCAGGAGGCGGAGGGTGGTACCTGGGGAAGAAGAGATAGAGAGAACAACAACAACAACAACAACAACAACAACAACAACAGACACACTGATTTGAGAGCACAGTGTTTATCACCCACAGAGTGGAGGGGCAGTAGAGCGAGGGAATGGCACAATTAAACTCAAAGTGAATAAAGTGTGTGAAGAGACAGGGCTTAACTGGGTCTGGGCTCTACCTCTGGTGCTAATGAGCCTGAGGAGAAGGGGAAGGATGAAAACAGATGATTGTCCATTTGAAGTTCTTTTGGGATGGATGGACAGAGAGATGGCCTTTCCTAGTCTAAGACCATCTCTGGGACTTAACCAAGAGACACTCAAGACACTAGAGAATCTCCCTGGGTGTGAAAAAGGGTATAGACATTCTGTCATGATATGGTTTAATCTTGTTAGCCAACAGTATTGAAAATCTAACCTATAGTATGTCTGCATTTGCTAATGAGACCATTAAAGGGTTCCAATATCTGGGTGAAAATAACAAATCACCTAGTCTAACCCTGCTGAACATGAAATGGACCTAGATTATCTGACGAGAAAAATGAGAGGACTATATAACCTCACAGGATAATATAATCTAATCTCATATAATCTCGCAGGAGAAGCCGTATGACACTGATTCCAGATAATTCAGACTATGTTACAAGTGTAATGACAGCTCTAGAGAAAATTAGAGATGCCTTTGGTCCCTCTGATTCTGCAGGACAAAGTTTCAATCAGTGGTTGACAAACTGGGACCGTGGGGGTGTTGGGTAATGTTTCCTGTAGTAGTGGTGTTTGGTATCATCCTGTGATAATCCACTGATCCACTGAGGGATTGCAGTTTGAACTCAGTACAAGGTCCGAGTGAATTGGAAAATGGTAAAAGTAATGATTCTGAACTGGACCCAACTACAAAAGAATAGCCACTGGGCTAAAATTGTATTTAATACACAAAACACTTACCCACTTTTGAAATAATCAAAGTGGGTAATGTGATGAAAACTAATGTATTAAATACTCATGTGCTTGTAAGCAGCCAAAACAATATATATTCATATAGTCTGAATAAGCTGAACACGTATGAGGGTGAAATGCCTGAAGGAAATTAGACTCACCCTGTGTGTCTGTGTAATTTAACTAGAAAACACTGCAAAACAACTGTGTAAACTTGCCAAAACATTGAGATTGCTAAGAGAAAAGTGTGACAGTATAAGGGGGGGAGTCATTCGCCCCTCCCAACAGTTTGTGAGACTGCTGAAGTGGCCAAATACTGACTAGGGTACGTCCTAGGGTACAGAGTTACTGATAACAACAAACTTTAATGCCATGTCTGTAAAAAACACCAACCTCTGGTTCTGAAAAGTAAAGCCTTAAACCTGCATTTCTTTCTAATGGCCGACATGGAGCTTTAAAAAGAAGTCAAATTGTATAGAATTCTGGGAAAATTACCCGTCTTCTCACTTGATTTATTATCTTAGTAAACATTTTCCTATGGATTTTCTGGTCGCAATCGCTAGTTTCAAGTATTCTTCCGTACAGCATGATTGCCCATTTTTCCTGCTTCCAACACACCAACTTCGCGGACAAAATGTTCACTTGCTGTCTAATATATCCCATCCACATCCACTTTAACAAACTAACTTTTATTGGTATCTAAGGTTTAATCATTAAAGTGTAGAAGATTGAAGATTGAAGAAAGTTTGAATATTCACTTCCCTGTTTCATTATAATAGTTTATATCTGATGATGAACAGCACCACTTCCAACAAACATTCATAATTTTACCATGATGTATTTAAAAAATGTGTCTGCTTTAATTCTGAAGGTCTGCGTTGAAATCGCTTCTCCGCCAGCAGCTTCTACGTGTACAGACATAGTCAGGTCCATAAGTATTGGGGCATCGACACAATTCTCATCTTTTTGGCTCTATACACCACCACAATGGATTTGAAATGAAATGAACAAGATGCTTAAATTGCAGACTTTCAGCTTTAATTTGAGGGTACTTGCATCCAAATCAGGTGAATGGTGGAGGAATTACAACAGTTTCTATATGTGCCTCCCACTTTTTAAGGGACCAAAAGTAATGGGACAAACTAAACAATCATAAATCAAACTTTCACTTTTTAGTACTTGGTTGCAAATCCTTTGCAGTCAATTAGAGCCTGAAGTCTGGAACGCATAGACATCACCAGACGCTGGGTTTGGCCTCTGCCAGGCCTCTACTGCAACTGTCTTCAGTTCCTGCTTGTTCTTGGGGC
>JAVQJD010077979.1:0-34830 GCA_036023655.1 Nannoperca australis
TCTTTGTGTGTGTGGAAGTTGGTCTCGACCGGCTCCATGTGATTGAGTGCCCTGAGATAACTTTGTTATGATATGGCGCTATATAAATAAAATTGAATTGAATTGAATTGAATTGAAAGGGTGGGCCGCCACTGGGGGTGGGGCCAGGAAAAATGTTGAGGATGTGGCTTAGTTTCTGTCAGCAATGATTGCAGTGCCAGATCTACTGGGGGTGGGTTGCTGACCTGGGGGCAGTGCCAGGAACACAACTGGGGGCTGCTGTCACCCTTCAGGACTGGGACACCCACTGTACCTTTGGGGTGGGGCCAAGACCACAGGCTGCTGGAGTAGTTTTTTCTACTGTTGGCTCCTGCTGGTTATCAGCTTGTCATACATAAGAATTACAACCAATAATATGAATATATGTCTCTGAACAACTCTGCCCATCCTGTCAAGTAAAACTTTGTCTCTTTAACTTTTATGCAACTGATTTACACTTTTAAATGATCCCTCCCCTTGTGTCTGGGCCTATCGGGATTATGGCCTTTTCTTTAACTAGCTGTGTACCACACCCAACAAGCTCTGCCAATCACATGCTTTGCGTTAAAGATGGGCAGGGTCAAAGCTAAGACCATGATTGGGATTTAAGTCTGTGTAAAAAAGCTGCCTAAGAAACTCAACTAAGGGCAAAAAAATTCTTCTTGACATATCCAAAAATCCTGTTTTAACAGAAAATTCATTAATTTATAGAGACAAGATTATCTCTAAATGCTACACACAGCACCTTTAAAACAATTTTACTTTGAAAGTGTGTGGTTTGGCCTATACCCTTGGATGAGGTTTAGGATGTATGTGTGTGTGTTTTGTAAATGCCCCATTAATTACAGACATGATCATTTAATGTCTGACAGGCAACCCCACCCCTGAGGAGGAAGAAGCCCGGAGGATCTCTGAGATGGGCAAACCCATTCTAGGAGAGCATAGCAGGCTAGAGGTCATCATAGAGGAGTCCTGTGAGTTCAAGGTGTGTGAGAGGCTGATGGAAGGCATTACACTAGCAATAAACCAAGTGTCTCAGTACTCAAAGATATATTAAGTATATTTTAAGTTAAGTTCATTAGGAAGTTTCATATGCAGCTTTAAGGAAATTACCTTTTTGAAATACACTATCTGCAATTATGCAGGAGTAAAAATAGTTGTTACTCAGTTGTCCACAATTGTTGCTAAATTGACATTTGCTGACTTACAATATACAATATTTTTCAATTCAGTGCTATTTCCTTACTTCATTAACCACCTCGCACTCTCTATACATCAGACTCTCAGTGGAGTACTAGACCAGGTACAGTTTCTGCCAGCACTGTGTGATGGTATTGATTAGACTTTTCTCATCTCATTTTCTCAAAAATTTATATTCACATCTACCCTTTCTACATCCTCAACTTTACTCATGCCTTACATGCATCTTGATTTGAGATGCACTGAAACAATTTGTGTGTATCTGTGTGTGCTGTGTGTGAAATGTTTGGCTCCATTCATTTTAAAATTAATTGAAATTCTGCAGCAGAACAGTGAAGCCAGTGACTTTGTGGCCTGGCCTTTTTGTTTTGTGGCAAACATTTGTTTCATTTTCCCAATTTAATCTGGCAAGGGTAAAGGAATATAACACAAAAGCGACTGATTGCCCTTCTAAACAAACAGTTGAGATGCAGACGAGATGTCTTAGGTATTTACAATATCCCAAAAAAGCCTCTACCCACCTACCCCTTGTATCCCATACCTATACCCCTTGGCTGCAGAAAATGAACGAATAAATATGTTTTTAAATATAAAGATGGAAATAATTTGTCATAGTCGCTAAGCCAAATGTCAGACATAAATGTGAACTCATCTGTTGTGTGTAAATTAATATGAACAATGACTACATCTGCTTCATTACTGACATCATCTTTATTTAATGTGTTGTAACAGAACACAGTGGACAAACTCCTGAAGGACACAAATCTGGCTTTAGTGATTGGAACTCACTCGTGGAGAGAGCAGTTCATTGGAGCAGTCACAGTCAGTGCAGGTGAGTGGTTATTATATGTTTGCTTTTTATGGACTTCAAGTACCTTGTGCTGAAGCTTGAATAAAACTGAGAAAACACATTGATCAGAGGCATAGTTGTGTAAAAGTACATTTATATTTTCAGAACTGTGTATCTGCATTGCACTGCATTTTGACCTTCTAATATCATAACTTTTCAACCTCCGTTCACTTCTCAGCTTTCATTATCAGTTCCAGTGTTTTATTCTCTATCTTTAAGTAGTTTTTTTATTCATGTTGATTATGTTAAACATTTACTCAAATTAACGTGAAATTAAAAGGTTTGAATAAATGTTTAGGTTAGGTTTGCTTCTTCTGTTCAGTTATCTGGCCAGGGACAACAGGCCGTTCATTCACATCAACATTCCTCAGACCGACCAGCCTGGCTCTGTCCAACGGTACCAAAATCTGTCTACCAGCACTTCTAAAGCTTACTAATTAACACGTTCAATCTCAATTGTTTAAAACATACAAAAATCAAAGTGTAAGTGTTAAACTTGGTTTTAACATGATGAGAAGACCAATACACTATGATTCTCCACCATCTTCACATGCACCTTGACCTGTCAGTCACTTGTTCAGTAGCGTATAGGCACCAAGATCACCCCCCATCTCAAAATACGTTCAAGACATAGAGCGAGAGAACTGGGTACTACGCTATAAGCTTGTTTGTGATTGGGCCAAAGTCTTACTGCATCATTTCACTGTGTGTTCTTTAAACAGGTGATGGCGATGAGGAGGAGGGACAGGAGCAGCGAATGCCAAACTGCTTCGACTATTTCATACACATATTGTGCATCTTCTGGAAGCTTCTGTTTGCTTGCATCCCACCCACCGAGTACTGGAATGGCTGGGCATGCTTCATAGTATCAATCTCTCTCATTGGTTTCTTAACAGCCATTATTGGAGACCTTGCTTCACATTTTGGCTGCACTGTCGGCCTGAGAGACACTGTCACTGCGGTGGTCTTTGTAGCACTGGGGACTTCACTTCCTGGTAAGTGGTTCTACTAGTGAATCTCTACTGACCAGCACAGTAGGCACCCACAGTAATCGCAATGTTTAAGTCAGTTCAATTTATTTCACGAGTCCTAACCAGGGTAAAAGGCACTGAAATGCGGTTGTGTTGCTTTGAACTATTGATCTATCGACTATTTATTTTCTAACTTCATTATTTTTTCCAGATACCTTTGCCAGTAAAGTGGCTGCGACTCAGGACCAGTATGCAGATGCATGTGTGGGAAATGTGACAGGAAGCAATGCTGTTAATGTGTTTTTGGGCATTGGGGTGGCCTGGTCCGTGGCTGCTGTATATTGGGAAGTCAAAGGTAAGGTGTTCCGTGTGGACCCCGGCTCGCTGGCCTTCTCCGTCACACTCTTCACAATTTTTGCCTTCCTTACTATGGGAGTGTTGATGCTACGCCGGAGGCCGTCCATAGGTGGCGAGCTGGGAGGCTCGCGGATCTCCAGAGTCCTCACTTCCCTGCTTTTCTTTGGACTCTGGTTCCTCTACATCCTCTTCTCCAGCTTGGAGGCCTATTGCCATATACAAGGCTTCTGAGAGAGCACAGATGGGGAGAGTAATGACTGCACAATAACAAACACATCACCAGGACATTCACCTGTTACAGCAACTACCACTGAGAAGGCATTTCATCACTTGACAACTGCTGCCGTGGTCCATAAAAAAATGTATACACACACTACAGACTCGCACATGCAAATCTGTACGTCACATCCACTGATGGGCAGTTCCAGTCAGCAGAATTGATTGTGACAATACTGATTAATTTTCACTTAAGTGGATTAAATAACATGTAGTGTTAGATAAAGGAGAGCAAATGGTCAACGTGTACTCTGTGAAGTCCCTGGGTTTTGCTTGATGCCTGATTACCTGGATTTCAAGTTTGGTCTTATTCTCCTTATGCTTATAGAGGCTGGGTCAGATTAGACTGTCTAGTCTAGTAAAAAAAATAAGAAAATCAGTGACAGCTGGCAAAAGTAAAAGCTGTGTTCAAACTGTCATCCATTTTTTGTTTGTTGTAAGTAAGCATTAACCCATGCTTAGGTCTGTTTGACACATTAGAGTTAATCAGTAATGTAGCTCGAAGCAAAAATACTGATGCTATGGTTACCTCAAACTTTGGGACCCAGAATGAGGAACTATAGTTAAACTGTTGAATGTTAAAGTGTTTTAGTTGTTGATGGTGTACAAGTTTGAAAGGAACTGACAGTCAATCAGAATAGTTTTCTGCGGCCGTGGTTTAGTTACAGTCAACTGTTTCGGAGATAAGCTGCTGTTGTGTAATATCTCTCAATTTCTCTGTTAAGTTATGTTAACCGAGGCATTGTGTAGATGTAATGTAATGCCCCTACTGAATTTGATCACACTATAAGTATTGATAATAGTAATTATCAGAAATGCACTACATGGATCCAATATGAAAATGTATAATCACAAAGAATTACACATGCAATGGATTTCTGATTGTGGAATGAAGAAAATGTACCTAATATCTGCCATTGAGCTTGACTGTTGGAAAGTTCTGATTCATTCACCCCTAAAATAATATCTGTTAATTTATCAATGGTGTATTTGAATGTCTTTGTAATTGAAAGTATTTGAACTGATATGAACAAAAATATATTGTAATTTATTGTAAGATGTCATTATTACATTGGAATCTTTAACTGAGTGGATCCATGACCCACACTGGTTGTTTAAGTACTGTATGACTTCCTCATGAGTTCAGTAGTAATACCAGTATGTTTGTTAGGGAATATGACATGTCATTGGGGGCATTTGTTCTGGTTGTCGGATCACTGACATAAATACATAATATGCTCTTAAATTCTGTGTTTCATGTTAAAGAAGATATTTTAGGATTGTGCATCCAAAAAAAACCTGAAAAGCAGCTTCCGGATTCTAAAAGGATAAAAATGTATGTTACCATGGAAATAACAACACTGAAGAACATATTCCCAAAACAGACCTGTGAGATACAATGCAAGTCCAACATTTTGGTGGAGGAAGACCTGCACCCATGCAGGTAGGATAAGTAGTGATAAAACCTACCTCAGATGCCAGGCCAATGTTTAAGGCATTTAAGCAGGATGAAATGATGACTGTATCAGCGCTGTGCTAAAAGAACTATTACTTAGAATTCCCCTGCTCCAGCAGCTAAAAAGAGTCATTAGAGATTAGCACTTAATAATTTTCTACAGTTTTCATGTTTTCGTATAATGCACGGGTCAGCTACACTAGAGGTAAAAAGTGGGTCAATCATTTCTTTTTCTCCTGATCATTTTAAAGGACTAACATTTGGCATGGACATTGTGCTGAAATGTTCCTTTAGAAAACACAAGGACAAGACAAGTGTTTATGATGCAAACAGTGACAAACACATTTTGGGGTAACTTGTACACAACATATTTCTTGCCTGGTTTTGATATTTCTGTATTATAGTAGGGGGAAAAGAAATGTCAGCATATTGGGAAAACATTCTACATGGTTATGTAAATTATATGATGGATCTTTGGTTGTAAAGGATGGAGTCAAGTAAATGTGCTTAGGTTAGAGTTTCATATTTACTGTGAGTGTCAGGTTTGTTACAGGTTAGCAGTGTTGCCATGAGTGTTCCTCTGAATATTCAACGCGTTTAACCCAAGTTTAACCCTACCTCCTCTCATCGAGGACACGATAATATTGATGATTGACATAGTAAAGTGGCCAATAGTAACGTGTGTGGCGTGTGACGCTCTGCTGCTGCATTCTAGGTATGTATGTTACGGAGGCACAATGCATTCTGGAAACACACTTCCCCTTTGGGGACAGTAAACCTATCTATCTATTTATTTATTACCTTTTACGATAAATAAAACATTTAAGCACGCTGGTCTAAATAAGTCAAACTGGTTTTCAGGTCGCATTTTGAGAAGATTAACCAAACTAAGATTAAACGTGTTCTTTAAAAAGTCATGCTGTGATCATTACATTTTTTAAACGTTACTGGAGGAGACGCATCCATGTATAGAGATTTATAATTATTTCAATATTAGTCGCATCTGCAGAAAAAATATATATTTAGGGAACACCTTCTGAAAGGTTCAATAAAAACGTATTTACAGCTTTAAACACCTAAATATGGAAACCCGAGTCGTTACTTTGCTACACAAACAGTATTTCGTTATTCCCACACATCTTGAACGCAGCAGTAGCCCGGCACAGGGGACAGGACAACATGGCTGCTGCTGCGGGCCGATACTACGGAGAAGGCGGCAGAGCAACGAAAAGACAGAAAACTGAGGACGGAGGAATGACAACGGTGATGGTTTCCTCTTTGGCGTGGTAGTTGGGGTGTTATTATGCTAAAACGGTGCTAGGTTCTGCTGTTATAAGAGATGAAGGGCTAAGTAGCTAAACGAAGCAAACCATTTCACCTTAATGCGAGTTTGGCCAGGTTGAGCTAGTACAACGGTATAGCGGGCACAGAGTTTCTCTTGAATTAAAAAACGTTAACTACTCAACGGTATATACCTGCCCTTTGTGTATTGATAGAAATTGTGTTTACTTAATTATCATCGGTACAAATGAATACAAATAATTGGTCGCTGAGTCAGGCCAGTGTTTAACGTTCATTTGAACGTTAGTTAACGTTACTGACTTTCGGTTGACTACTGACTGTCTGCCGGTCTGCTGCTCCACCCCCTTATCTCCAGCGCTAGAAGTCCTTTCTCATCCTACAAGCGTCATGTTGTGTGCTTCGTTTTCAGGAGAGCTACGATGACCCTCACAAACCGCTACCCTCCCCGGTGGTGCACATCAGGGGCTTGGTGGACGGTATCATGGAGGCTGACCTGGTCGAGGCCCTGCAGGAATTTGGGGCCATCAGGTAGAATAGAATGCCTTTATTCACAGGGTTGCTAAGAAAGCTGCTCACAGTATTTACTGTATTCTGTAGTGGTGTGATTCTCATGCTGAAGGTTTCAAGGGTCCTGATGACATAAGAATCATGAATGTTCTCGCAGACAGACCTTACCCACTGTCATCCTATCAAGCTGCTATGGCTGCTCTGTTAGAAAATAGTTGTGGACTTAACATATGAGAGAGAGAGAGCACTGTTAGAGTCCAGTATTCATGTTCTTGTTATCCAAATCCTTTGAAACTATGGTGGTCTTTAGCCTGTTAGATGCTGGATTTTACACCAGCCACTCGTTGACTCCATATCTGTGCGGTGCCATACAGGGCACGTAACACACACACAGCTATCTGAGCCTGCCTGGGGTAAACGGCTGCCTATTGTTTGAATAAACCTCAACCATACAGACTGTGTGCAGGCCAGAAAACCTAAACAATGGGCTAAAAGCTGTGTAGAGCTGCAGATTTGAATGTTAAATCTAGTCAGTTCTTTACTCATGTCACTCATTACCTGGAAGCCCTTGTTTCACTGTTGCTGCAAAAATATGCAAATCAAGCTAGTTATAGTCAAAGTCAGCATAATTGCAATTTCAACCAAATTATAACTCCACCCTCAAATTCAACCTGAACCCTCTCTTCCAGCATATTTAAAAACTGCAACACCAGTTAACACCACCAATTAACACCAGCATTGATGTTTTTCGTTACATTATATTAAAATTTAGTTTACAGCTCAAAAAACATGTTTATGTGTTTAGTACCTCCTTAATGAAACATGGTTCAGTAATCCAGCCTATGGGTCCTATTATGTCCTTCTTGAAACATTTGTTTACAGTTATGTGGTGATGATGCCCAAGAAGCGCCAGGCCCTGGTGGAGTATGAGGACATGAATGGCTCCTGCAATGCTGTTACATATGCAGCAGAGAACCAGGTTTACATCGCAGGCCACCCGGCCTTCATCAATTACTCCACGAGCCAAAAGATCTCTAGGCCAGGAGACTCAGACGACACCCGGAGCGTCAACAACGTGCTGCTGCTCACGATCATAAACCCCATCTATCCTATCACCACGGTGATTATTAAAACTAACCTTGTGTGCGGTGAGAGTGTCGCATCATAACTTATTTAGTAGTGTGTTGAACTGGATACATTACTGTATGATTACAAATTCTGAGATCTGTAAATTAAAGCCTGTTTTTCAATGTCAGATATGAGCCAAGGTTGAAACTGGCTTCAAAATCAGGATTAGATTATTTTGTTTTCACAAAGTGCTGAATAATCACTTTGATTAGAAATTCTTCAGCCAATATAGCCATCAAACAGTATCCATTCTTTCCCCACTGCACTTGATTTGTTAGGAGTGGTGATTCTTAACTAATATTGAAGCATAAAGACCTATTCGTTTTAGAATGCAAATAAAATCTTTTGTTTTTTCTTCGTAATATGTCCATTTCACAACTACTGTGATTTTCCTTTCCACTTTGATGTGACTGGGTTGTTTTTATAGAAATGGCAAACATCTAGCAATTTTAAATGTGTAACAGTCAGCAAAGCAGTATATTTATATGTGATATTTTAAAGGTCTGGGTAGTCGCAGAAAGGCTGCTTACTATATCAGGAGTACTATGTGAACTTTTGTGTGTACCTCTACAGGATGTGCTCTACACCATTTGTAACAACTGTGGCCCTGTTCAGAGGATCGTCATCTTCAGAAAGAATGGTGTTCAGGCCATGGTCGAATATCCTTTTCTATGATTGCCTTTTTTATTGGCTATGTTCCTTTATATATTCCACACTACAACACACTATTATTGTACAATATGTTGATGTTTATTTATACTTTGCCCCTCAGAAATCTTAATATAATCAGACCACACCTTAACTCATTGTTGCCAAATTTGATTCGGTCCAAAGTGCCCAGAGGGCCAAAGCCTCTCTGAATGGGGCTGACATCTATTCTGGCTGCTGCACTCTAAAGATCGAATATGCCAAGGTAAGTGCATGGCAGTGTCTAATCAACGTTTGTGCCTGTTGAATAGAGTCCTAAAACCTGCAAATGAATTTGCATGTTTGCACTTCTTGTTCCCTCGTCTATAAATCTTAAAAAAGGCAGTTGCTAACTCACTCATTTTGTTTGTAAGTATCATAAACTTGTGTTTGTACAGAGTTTATTTTCTGCAATAATCCAAAATCCAATGGGATAATGCCATTGGCTTATTGTCGAGGAAACCAGGGTGATGTTAACTTCAGGGTTGGCCTACAAAAATACACCATCCCTGCAGCACTCTTTACATCAGTGAGAGGAAACTAGTTTTGATTGTAATGCAATCCTATTCACAGCCAGCACGCCTTAATGTCTTCAAGAACGACCAGGACACGTGGGACTATACAAACCCCAACCTCAGTGGCCAAGGTAACATACAGTCCCCCAACCCTTCCTCCCCCCTTTTTTCTGCCTCTCTTCCTCTCATGCCACTGTATGGGATGGTTAGGGTTCTCTGCCTCTGGGGGTATTGCCTTTGATCACAGATGAACGGTTTCTTCCACCGCTCACCATGCTGCTCAGCTCTGTGTTCAGAGGCAGTATTCCTGTGATGCCTTCACAGTCTTCATGCATTTTCTCGCCACACAGCAGCAGGCTCAAAGTAAGGGCATGAGGAGCAACCTCAAGGGCAGCCAAGCTCAATTACAGGCTCATGCATGAGAGAGGCCCAAACACACCCGTCACAGGAGCATATGCATTCTTCACGTAGGATCACATTCCCTATAGAGCATGTCACAGGTGCACAACCTCACATCCCTGCCTAATCTAATCTAGAAAACCGTACAGAGACTATCACACCTGTTAGCATTCTGTCAAACATAGTGGAGATTTTATCACAGCTTAAATTAGACAATGCACTAGCCAGCCGAGTTGACTTATGAGACCACTAGGCACACCTCTGGTTAAAGGTCCCATGAAACAACTCCTGAGAACTTGATGTACTGTACTAGTATTTCTGCATGAGGATTGGACTTCATGATGGGAGGGGCTGGGTTTGAGGGCAGGTGGAGCATAAACGGCAGAATAAACACTCAGTAGTTGTCACTGTGTTGTAGGAGATTAAACACCCCACTGTGTTGTGGGGTTTAGGCATTCCGATCTGCAGAGACGGTAGCTGCTGATGTTGCATGGCAGCTCAATCTGATGACATTTTTATTGGATGGATGGTACCTGATGAGATATTTAAATCAGTCAGCAAAATGGTGTATTTTTAGTAAAATTATGGGTTTTGTTTTTTGGTATGTTTTACATAAAACGATGGTGGAACGACAGATCTGGACCTGAACATTCTGCATTTCATGGGACCTTTAATGTAAAACATATATTACAAAACACACGATTTTGTCATCTACATTGTTAAGCTTTCCAATCAGTGTGTAGTGCCAAGAAATCTGTATTAGTGACTGATGAGCTGGCAAACAGCCTAGAATGTGACTTTAAAGGTAGGGAGTACATCATTTATTTGTTATGTGTTTTGTTGATGTTACGCTAAAAACAATACATTTAAATCTCATGAACTAAAAGATCATTGCATGCCTGAAACATCCAGCAAAGGAACTTAATGAGCCACTTACTGCTAAATGCAAGCAGGCCAACTGTTAGCTAATGAGATTTCAGGGTAGCTGGAAAAACAACATTCACTCAAATGTACAGTGTTAGGAGCGTGATGGAGAAGACTGCGGTTCATAATATGGCATATTTGTGCGTGGACAGCAATATAAGTTTGCTGTGATTTTAAACTGAATTACAGACAAATACTTTTACTCATTTAGTGCATCTGTGTGGAGGACATTTGTGATTTTCTTTTCTCATCAAACACTGTAAAATGATGTAGTTGTTTCTCTTGTACACAACCAGGACCACAACATGTACATTTCAAGGTTCATACAGGTGTCGGACATCTTTCTTGATATTCTATAGTTTGCGCTGCCTTATGAACCAGAGGTACTCCTTGTGTCCTCACTGTGCCAACTCATACAGGCTTACCTCAACCTCTAAGCAGACACCGCGGCTTCTACAGCAACAGTATAACAGCACCCACAGCCACAACTAACATAAATCTGCTCTGTGGCATACATCGGACACAGTGGGGCAACAAATACTGGAACACAACCTCAACTCAGTACTTCCTTATTCCACGTCCATCATCACCCCTATCTCCACCAGCTGACATGGGAGTCCATTTATTTTTGGTGGTGGACAGTAGCCACCAATTCAGTTTGAGGGACAGAAATACTCCAAGGCCACGCGAACAGACACCTCGCATATCTACCACAGACTGATGTTGATAGATTGATAAGCATCTGCCACCACCTCTTTACCAGTACAGCACATCTCATCTGCAGAACCCCGAGGAGTCACCACTTTTGACACAACACATTGATGATGAGGGCGGGAGTCAGGTGTGTGGTCGTTGGCGGCCACGCCTCCTAGCCTTTGGGATGTGCCTGGCATAACACAACCACAGGGAGCAACAGAGGAGTTTGCAGACACACTCAGCCCGACCAGGGAACAGATGACACCACATACTGGGGCAGTAAACAAAAAGGCCATTCCCTCTCTCTCAGATGCTAATACCGCTCGTCTCTACCTTCCTGTGCCGAACACATGACAACACAACGAGCTGAACATCCACGGCAACACACAGCTGACCCGCCATGACAGCACATCATCACGCAGATATTCCAGATGACTTATTGTCAAGCGCTAGATGCCTTTTCACTTTGCGACTGGCTGTCAGCTAATAAACCATAAGCAAGCATCATGTGAGCGTCCATTTTTACATGAGAAGAAATATCCACAGGGGGGCCTATGAAGACACAAGCATCAAACACCTATCAAGCATACAAGCACAGAGGCAAACAGACAAAAACTCCTTTCCTAAAGCTTTCTACATTTATGGACTTTCTGTTTTTTCTCTGTACCTTCCTCCCCATTTCCCTCCTCCTCTCTTTGCTGTTCTTGTGTTGTTTCTGCGTTGTTTCATTTTGCCTTTTTTGCACTGGCCCATAGTGATGCCTTTAACGCCTCCCGTGTGATGCAGGTTTGGCTCAGTGTGTCTGTGGACAGGCAGCCCACTCTCAAACGGTGCAAATGTCCTGCTTTGTGGTCAGAGCACGGTAAGCTGGAAATGAGCCTCTAATTGCAACTTTCAAAACAAACCGGCGGCAAGTTAAAACCAAGCATGGACGTGTGGAGGGATGCACTTTTCTCTCTGGAGGTGGGGATGCAATGAAGGAAAGAAGGAAGAAAAGACTGAAGAGGGAGAATGAGTTGAGGCTGGAGTCAGAGGTTGGCGGGTAGCATCCTTGCTGAAGACTGCCCCCTACCTGCCCACTGTGTCCCATGCTCCATGTGTGGTGCTGTAAGTACTTGCAAGAAATGAATGAATAATCTGACTTGGTGGTTAAGAGTTGAAAGTTATTGTGAAACTAAAACATGACTGCAAAATGTTGAGCCATCATGTTAATATTACAGTTTGATATAGGCCCATAACAACAGCAAATAACAATAATGTAATTGACAAACAGGCTCTGAATTTTCTTGGCAACTTTCTATTCATAAAATATTCTAAGAATTTGCTACATGTATGGCCGTCTGAATAAATACTTGTTTGGTTACCAAGCAAGTTAGTATCCGAGGGAATGGGAGGAGCCAGTGAGAAGTTGACATTTGCTGCAGTAGTAGCTAATATGGATTTCCCAAACTGTTGAGGTAGGCAGGCTTATTTTACAGATGGGGATTTTGGTTGTAGTGCTGGCTGTTTTCATTTGGCTTTAGTACTGTTCTGGTGGTGACACATAATGACAGGAGGTTTTGTTTGAAAAGGTATAATGAAAAAAAGATTAAGGGTTTTATTTCTGTTCACTTTGTGTTAGCAAAACTATCAGAATATATTAGATTTTATGTGTAATGTTAAACCCCATGCAGAGTGGTTTGTTGAAGTGGTGCTTGTAATTAAAGTATCCATTAGAAGACTTGTCCCGTTGTATTGCCTGTTGGTGTGTGTCTTTAATGGCACATCCAACTGGCAATCTACAATCCAGAGCACATTGTAAGCACTCACTGATTTAGTAGGATTAACTTCTGTTTGAGTGCACTGTTCATGGTGTTTAATGCACAATCTCACTGTGTGTACCTGCAGTGTCTATGCATATCCTACATATTCTGCAGAGGAATGTTACAGTTAAGGTTGTTTGTCTATATCTGTTTTATATCACAGGTGTGTAAAATAGATTTGATGTCATAAGCTAACTGTAACCAAAATATTCAGTTTCACATGAGTGTGTGTGATACCAAGACAGGCCACTTAACTGCTGGAGTGTAGCAGTATGGTAGTGTGGATCTGACACTACTCTACTTAATAATGTGCTTGTTTTGATTATGGCAGGGCTGCATTTTCCAAAAGTAGTGTAAGCTGACATGTTTGGATGTTTCATAAGAAACAATGAAGGTTTTTTCCCATTGGGCTCATACATATTGATGCTCTTCAAAATTCGGTGTAGGTGGACAATTCTGACTTTTCACAAACATCAAGTCACAAACAAGTGATAGGCATGAGGAGGAAAATCTTCACTGCCTACAGGTCTGATTGAAAACTAGCTTTATGTTGATATCTACTAAATATGCTGCTAATTATAGTCTACAAGAACAAAATCATTATTGAAAAATAATGAGACATTAAATGCTGTATTTATAATGAAGTAAGTGGCTATAAAAAGGGTGGCTGTTGACGCAGAGAAACCTTGCACGCCTGGGTTTGGATGAATGGAGCTTGTGGGAGAGCTTTTGTTTGTTTGTTTTTTGCAACAGAAATAGACCATTGTGGAGAATGTCAGTACACTTGTTTTGCTGATGAATTTAAGCCAGCCTACGATTCGGGTGTACTTTTTTTTCAAAGTCCTTGATTTCTATTTACTTCTGATGTTATACCTGTGTCTTATCCTGATTTGTAATAACTGTATAGTTTCCCTAGTTTTCAATAAAACTTAGACTGCAAGTGCTACTCATTGCACTGATGCATATTTTACTCTCTGATCTTCCACTTGAATGTTTCTATTTCATATAATTGCTTAGGATGAAGAAATGTGTTTATTCATTGTTGCCAAATTTATATTTCTTTAATGTTAATTTTGGATTTGACATGTGTATATGTGTACCTGCACAGATGCTGATGGTGAAGGCAATTGGAACAATTCACAAGGTGTGTGTGTTTGTTCTGGGATGGCTGATATAGGAGGTCTTTTAAGAAGTTTGAAAGCTCTTTTAAATATAAAAAAAAAAATCTCCATTATGTCACGTATTAATAGAGCCTGCAGAATTATTTTTTAACACTTAAGATCTGCCTCTCTGTTGCATGCCAATCACAACCTTGTCCCGTATCACACAGTAGCCCATGTACGTTACCTGTTTAATACCTTTAGCAAGGAAGCTCTGATAGGCAACTTTTGTTTTACTATTTAGATCCCAATGCCAATCCTAACAAACGCCAGAGGCAGCCTGCTCTTCTGGGAGACCACCCACCCGATTATGGTAAATATCCAGTAAAGAAAGTGGTCTTCCATTCAGAAGAATGGATCACCTTCCATTTCTGCATCTGTACCTCTGATGGGTTTTTTTCTAATTAAGGTGGCCCTCAAGCAGGTTATCATAACTACAATGACGACAGCTACGGTCCACCTCCTCCCCACCGCATGGGGCCAGGTATGGGTGGGCGCGGTCGTGGTAGCCAGCGCTATGGCCCTGGATACGGACCACCACCCCCTGAGTACGGACCTCACGCTGACTCCCCGGTTCTTATGGTATATGGCCTCGAGCCCTCTAAGATCAACGCTGACAAAGTCTTCAACATCTTCTGCCTCTACGGCAACGTAGAGAGGGTGAGTCAAATGATGCTAACCACACGGCATGACTCATTAGACACCAAATTGTGATCCTCCTTGACTTTCCAAACAGTCAGATGGAATGAATGCGTTTGTTTAATAGTGATGACTGATAAGAAATAACACTGCTCATTGATTTGATGAGTAAAGTTAGTGGTCGCTGAAATCTGGTGCTTGCAACAGTTCACCATCTCCATGTTTCTTGTAGGGCTGCAACGATCCGTTGACTAGTGAATGGGCCACTATTTGGATGTCCTTCAAAAAATGCTAAATATTGTCTGGTTCCAGCTACACAAATTCTTTGTCATACATGATAGTCAGTTGAATATGTTTATGTTTTAGACCTTTAGAAAACGTCACTGAGAAATTGCCATTTTTCACTGTATTCCATATATTTTTGGGACATTTCATAGGATAAATGCAAGTGATGGGCATATAAAGCCTTTTGAAGCTTCGAGGCTTCAAACTCAGCAAACACAGTGACATCTGGTGGCTTCTAAAGCAGTCCTTCATGATTGGGGCTGAAGCGTCACCACACCTCGCTTATATTAATAGTTTGTCTCGTGTGCAATAAAAGGCCAAGAAGCCTGCGTGTTATTAAGTCTGTATACTTTAGTTCAGAAGTGCTGCGTTAAATATAGACCTCATTGCCCAAAAAGTCAGAGTGCCACTGTGGGCTCCTGTTGTTAAACTTAATGGTTGATATTTATGTGACATTTCATGAGTCGTGATGTGATGTAATAGAGAGTGATATTCATTAAATTAGTGTGTTACTTTCATTACATTATAACTTAGTATCAGGAGGAAATGTTCTACCTGTGATTGTCCTTCTAATGTACATCACCATATTACCCTATAATGCGCCTCTCTTCTTCTCCCACTAATGTGCCTATCGCATAGTTGAGCTGCAAAACTGTCAAACTGAATGAAGCGCTTGCCGAAGCACCAGTGACGTCATCAGTCATGTGATATTAAGTATTGTGCATCACAGGAGTGAAACGAGAAAAATCAGTGTACTGAGACACTAAATGGCAGAATAATGGGTAATGAAAATCATGTGAGTCAACTGCATGTTTTTCTTCCTTCAGATTAAGTTCATGAAGAGCAAGCCCGGAGCAGCAATGGTGGAGATGGGAGACTGTTACTCTGTGGACAGGGCCATCACTCACCTCAACAATAACTTCCTTTTCGGACAGAAACTCAATGTTTGGTAAGAGCAGCTGTCCGAACCATTATAAGACATGCATAGGAAAAAAAGATTTGCAGACGTAAGACCTTTGACCTTTTTTCCTTGGCAGTGTGTCCAAGCAGCAGGCTATTGTACCAGGACAGTGCTACCAGTTAGAGGACAACACCAGCAGCTTCAAAGATTTCCACGGATCCCGCAATAACCGCTTCACCTCCCCAGAGCAGGCGGCCAAGAACCGAATCCAGCACCCCAGCAACGTCCTCCACTTCTTTAACGCACAGCCTGACATCTCTGTAGAGATCTTCAACCAGGTAGGAAAAGCCAGCAGGGTTTTATCTGTGGAGTGTAGATGTTCCACAAATCATCACCGCCTTGGATTTTCACTGATCTTTTCCTTCCAGGTCTGCGATGAACTAGGAATTAAGACTCCCACAAGTGTGAAACTTTTCACCGGAAAGAGTGAGTTACAGCCTGGCTAATAATATGAACTGGCTTTGTTGAACTGGGCTTTAAACAGTAATGAGTGAGAAGGTAGATGTGTACAAGAAGACAAAAAGCAATACATTTCTACATATTTATATTATGGGGGTGGGGGAAACTGCTGCCCACAAAGCATTGCATTTGGTCTTCAAACTGATCCACAAGACGAAATCTACACACAAACCCCAGCTCTTCTTATCAATGCAAGGTGTTGTTTGCTAACTAGATCATTTAAAAATGGAATCCAAATTCATTTCTTAGCTGTTGAATTTGGTAGGCAGAGTTTCATTAGTTCTAGCAGGATACATATTTGTTTTTACTGGGTTAGTCGTTTTTAGTTAGGAGAGTTAAAATCGCATTTCACACATTCCAGCTGGGTTTGGACATTGGAATTTTGGCTGTGCTGCAGCTGTTGGCTGGCTTCTTCGGGCATATTAGAGAGTGATCTTACAACATATACAGATCTTTGTTTCGTTCAGTTGAGTATTGTGTATTATGGTAATCTAATGAGTTTTCTTGTGTGGTTCAAAAGGTGAGCGGAGTTCATCTGGCCTTCTGGAGTGGGAATCAATCAATGATGCCATGGAAGCCCTCGCTCTGATGAACCATTTCCAAATGAAAAACCCTAGTAAGTTCTCTTCTCGTTACATTAACATAACTACATTAACATAATGTTTGTATGATTTACTTTACGTTATAAAGGCATCTCTTTAAAGTGTACATCTTTTCTTTCTTTCTTTTCTTACAGGTGGGCCTTACCCGTACACACTGAAGCTGTGTTTCTCAACCACACACCATGCCAACTAAACTAAATAACTCCCCCTCCAACTATTTCTAATGTTTTGTGTCTTTGCATAGAGTTTTCTGTAGTTCAGTTGTCACATCCCATTAAAACATTCAATCAGTATAGGATTGTTGTGCTTTAGAAAATGTTACTTGAACTATGATTTTTTTTTTTATGGTTTACTTTACTTTGATCATGTTTTTCAATCAGTAGTTTATTTTGTACGTTCACAACACTAGATTTGAAAAACCCCCACTATCCTAAAATAACATTTCAATGTGGACCTCAGTTGTTGGTTTTTAAATAAAGTGAACAGTAATCACAATGTGAATACTGATATATAACCAGTGTTCACATCACAGACATGGGTTGTATTGTATCTTTCATCATGCCTGCACTCTTGACAGGGAAACATCAATGTTCATTCATGGAGAATATACAAATACATACAATAGTCAAGTTCGAACAAAAGAAGCAGCTGTAGTTTTCACTGACATCTCTGTTTGTACTGAAGTGGGTAGGGTGCCTTCCATACGTCGATGCCTGGACTATATAAGATTATCACTATGAAGATTGAAGAATGGCAGAAATGAAGAAGATTGTCTATGTCAAGGTGTCACTTTTATTCAGTAAATACTGTGAAAATGACTTTGACTGGAATCCCTCCAATAACTAAAATTCTCAGTTTCAGTTTCCACATACCTGCATTAGAAGACGGGCAAAAGCAGCCTCTATACACTCAGATTGTGAAGCATAATCTAGTGATTACTCAACTACACTGCAACATGTTCACTATTACAATTTGTATTCACAAGTGCTATAGTTAAAGCAACAACAAAAAAAGATTGCTATTTAAATTCGTTAGTATTATGCATGTGAGTTATTAGCACATCCAAAATTCACCATTGGAGGTTGTACTTTCTGAGCTCAGTGTTTGATAAAAAACGCTCAACGTAAGGTACGAGATATTTTCTGGAGCTTTCAGCTACATCTTTTGGCCTTTATCAGCAGATGAAATCTGCTCCGTTTGTCATTATGACATCTTATCAATACTACAAGCCTTACCGTACTCAAACCATGTACAGGTAGCTATTTGCATTGAAACAATTATTGTCCTGCTCCCATAACGAACAGTTTAAGTAAAGTATGCGAGTAAAATAAGAGTTACAACACTGATTTCAGAACCTGTCTCATTTACCTGTTCTGAGTACATTTACTCATTGTTTGTTTGTACAGTACTACATTATTTACAATGTTGGAGACGGCGGCGGAGTAAGAAAGAACTACAACTCCCATAGTGCGCCGAGCCTCTGTCGCGTAGGTGTTTCCGGTGTCTTATGACATTTTACTTCCTTCCACACAGACCGACGTGAACAAATCGAGAAAGAAGCCGTCTTTTACTTTTAAATGCTGTCGTCAGTTGTCGTGTTTTGAATTCAGTTTGCGTTTAATTTCCATCGTAAAATGCGCGTCATGTGGCGGGTGGCGTCGGAGAATTGAAGAATTGTTGGAAAACGTAGACCGTAACGTGTAGGCCTCCGAAGAAAGTTTGGTTGAGGGCCTGTAAACAACATGTCCTCCGCCTCGCAGCCTTCCTCTAGACGGCAATGGTGCTACCTCTGCGATCTGCCCAAGATGCCCTGGGCCATGCTGTGGGAGTTTAGCGAGGCCGTGTGCCGGGGATGTGTCAACTACGACGGGGCCGACAGAATAGAGCTCCTCATTGAAACTGCCAGGCAACTGAAGAGCACGCACGGAGTTTTAGACGGCAGGTCCCCGGGTCCACAGCAGGGCAAACCCAGCCCGGCCGGGCCCATTGAGGCAGGCCGACAGCATGGAGAGCGTATAGATAGGGGGAGGGGTGAGTATGGGGTGTCTTCTCGCCTCCCCAATGGCTTGCACAGAGCTGAAGATGTGGTGTCGTCAGAAGGCAGCAGACAGAGCCCAAACACTCGTCGGGCAGTTTCTAGTCTTCATGGCACCATACCACATGCCTTGATAGCTCAGGGGTTAGTAGCAGCCCCTCATGGGCTTTTACCCCCATTATCAGGCTCGAGGGCTGGGTCCACACCTATGGCAGTCTCAGCAGGCCCCATAATGGGTGAAGCTGGCAGAAGACAGGCTGTGTCCATGGGTGTGGGACCAAGCACCTCCGCTCTGGTTGGTATAGATCCTGCAGTGTGGAGGAACAATGAAGTGATGGCAGAGTTGAACGAGGTGGCTCGTAGCAGGGTTGAAGGCTGGCCAAACCGTCCCAAAGCAGTCCGGGATGTACTTGTAGCCCTCAGCAGCTGCGTCCCCTTTAACGTGCGCTTCAGGAAAGACCATAATCTGATGGGTCGTGTTCTGGCCTTTGACGCCCACACGACTCCAGAGTTTGAGCTGAGGGTGTTTGTGGAGTACCCTGCCGGCTCTGGAATGATCTTCTCAGGAGTCCCAGACCTGGTCAGGCAGATGTTTCGTGACTCAGCCAAAGATGCAGGTAAAGCGGTGAACTCTGGTCTACGCTATGTGGAATACGAGAAGCGGCAAGGCACGGGAGACTGGCGTGGGCTATCTGAGCTGTTGAATGATGGTGTGCGTATGTTTAAAGAGCCCCCGATCCCAGAGGTTCTGCCACAGCCAGATGCAGGGTTGCCTATGGCACCCGCCGGACGCCACGTACCAGTCAAGGGCACAACTCGGCGCCGCAAAGCTTCTCCAGGCTCTGAGAACGGAGAGAGCGAAGGGAGGCCTGATCACCCAGCGAGGGAGCCCTGGCCCCGAGGTGCTTACGCAGGCATGGAACCTCCTCCTGGCATGGCCGCCCCCCAAGAGGGCCCACCCCGTTTACACAGCCAGCCCTCGCCCATCTCAGCACTCATGGGAGTCGCAGACAGCCTGAGCTCCAGCCAGATGGCCAGAGATAGCCCCGGCATGTCCACGGCCCACTCCTCCTCAGCCGGGCGCCCCACCAGCAGCAGCCCCTCCACTGCCTCCACCTCAGTATCCCAGGCAGCCTCGGGGCAGAGTATGAGTGCGGTGGGGCCGAGCAGCAACGCCAGTGCTGGGGAGTCTACAAGCAGCGCTCAGGGCACTCTGCTCTGCTGCACCCTCTGCAGAGAGCGCTTGGAGGACACTCATTTTGTCCAGTGTCCCTCCGTCCCCCACCACAAGTTCTGCTTCCCCTGTACCCGAGGCTTCATCCGCAGCCAAGGCCAAGGTGGGGAGGTGTATTGCCCCAGTGGAGAGCGCTGCCCCCTGGCTGGATCCACCGTGCCATGGGCCTTCATGCAGGGAGAGATCTCAACCATTCTGGCCGGAGACGGAGATGTGACGGTAAAGAAGGAGAACGACCCCTGACATCTCCACGCTGTCGTGGTGAATGGTAAGACGCCTGCTGTCCTGAGGGCGATGCTCAGGGTGTCACCATTTTGTAATCGGCTTCGACATTAAATCTGAAAGCTGACAATTAAAGCAGTTCGAACTAATCAAAACAAGAACAGGATCTAAAGTCCCCAGTTAGAAAGATGGTGATTTAGGAAAATGCGGTGTTATCAAGTGATAATGTCTTTCTTTGATGCATTTTATTTTTCCGCTCGCCTTGAAATACAGTTGAACAGAGTGGCAGATTTGAAAAGCAGGCCTTAATCCTCATGCTCCCCCGGTTAAACTCAAATCAGCATTAACAACTGAAGCTATTACAGCTTCTTTCTATCTTTCAAACTATTCACAGAGGTGAGGACTTCTTGGCAGGAGTGTGTGACTGTATAATAGCTACAATAAAAATAGCTATATACTGTATGTAGTCTGAGGAACAAAAACCAATACATCTAAACAGCAATTACAACTCCTTATCACAATGCTTAGTGTTATACACGGTGGCCTACACAGGCTTCTGTAGGCTAAATGTTCCTTTTGGTGGCGGCAAACTGTTTAAATAAGGGAGGCTCAATGTCATAATGGCTATAGAGCAACATTACAAAGGGGATTATTAGGGGAATTAGCATTAGCAAATATTATCTCTGCTAATTTAAGATTATCAGCTTGTTTACACTGGGAATAAGGGCTGCTAGATTATGTCAAAAACTATTGTCACAATTATTTTGGTCAATATTGAGATCACAAATATTTATTCTCATTCCTATTTCACATTGACTTTGGAAACATGATGCATTTTTGAAGTTTAAAATGAAATGTGGCACAATAATCATTTTATCTTAATTATCTTGTTTTCATAATCACTGCTTTCATTAAACAGCCATAACACAAAGGAGCAGTTGGATGCTGGTTTGGACATCACGTTATGAAAAAGAAGTGAAATGACTCCAGGTTACTGTGTTGCTGTTCATCGTGTAACAGCCTCACATCATGTCCTCAGCTTTGATTCCTCTGGCAGTAGTGTCATCAACTAACCACTGTGCTGAAAGCTGTAGACACTTCACCAAATCCAAGATTGTTTTAGGACCTTAATACACCATACAGGGCAATCAAAAAACGTTTTCACGTCTTCCAAGAAGGGATTGAACAGCCTCCTGCAGTCCCATCCCATGTCACGTCTCCCGACAGAAATGCATAACTAATGTTAGTGTCTATGGCAGCCAAGAAAAAGACTTTGATATGCCCTCAGACCTTTTTTGAGAGAACCAATCTCAGTGCTTTAAAGACGTTTCAGGACCTGCAGATAAGGCCATTTTTTCTCCAGTCCCAATAAAAGAACACAATCAAATGTGACAGCTCACAACTTACACTTCATATTTTGATTAAAGCATGATTGTTGGAAGTTCTTCTCATGTAACTACAACTAGGTGGCCCTAAAAATATCACCTGTAGCAGCCATTCATTTCCTGAAAATGTAACAGAATTTGTACATAACCTGATTGACAATAAGTAATAAAACCCAATAATGTAATAATCAATCAGCAAGGGTTAATTAACCATTGATAGGGATTTTAGTTCACTGCATCTTTGCCTGATAACAGACTTGACTAACAGTATTATACATTATTGGTAAAATGTTACATTGCGCGTTTGTGTCGTTTAAGTGCAAATGCGATTACATTTTCTGGAAGTCCTGACATCATTGGGTGCTACATCACTGCTCAGTTAAAAAGATAGCTGCCCATTGTTACCCTGCTGTTTGTTTACAATGATCCTAAATCCTTACACACGTGTTGTTTTCTTTTTCCACAGTGGATCAAACCCTTTGAAAGCACTTCCCTATTATCTCAAGCAGAGGTCCACTTTGGCTGCAGTTCATCACGTGTGCCTCAGAGAACTCTGAACCCTGTGGACAGCTACACAGTCAACTAAAGACGCAACAAGACGACTCGCCTTGAGAAGAGGGACCTGTCCGTCTGTCAGGGCTGGACCCACTTGTGAAAGTTGAGTCCTGACCAACCCCCCCCCCCCATGTCCAGTGCAGCAGAAGCCTCTCGTCAGGCCTCGTCTTCAGAACCCAGGATAGAAAGCACACGCTTGTTTTAAGAATGACAATCTATTTTGTCTTTCATTTGTGTTTTTGTTATATACGTTGCATACTGTCCGGTGGTTTGACACAATCATGCAATTCTTCGAAAAACAAATGAATGTTCAAACTGTGGCAGAACCATTGGGTCCTTAAAGCCAAGGATGGAAAAAAATTTAATCCCACAATATGTCTCTTAGGTAATCTCCTTATATTGTATGTCAAAAATGTGAATTTACTTTCAATATGGCTATGTAATTTCTATTTTTGATACAATACAAATTTCTATGTATATGTTTATAGTGATAAGAAGACCAAAGATGGCTTCATGCTCAGTCATTTTATTGTATTGTAGCTGTGTATGCTGTATTCACTGATAACCTTGGCATCAGTCACTAATTTGTTCATCTATCACAGAAGTACGCTTGTTTTGTCTATTTACTTTTTGAATTCTATGTATGGTAAGATAATTAGCACCACAATCTTCAATGGTTAACCCACATACTCGTGATCTTAACAGGTCAATTCAATAAATTACAAAATAGTTATTAGTTAGAGCTGCTTTATTCTTTGAACCTCACATTCATTCATTGGATAAATATTTGATCAAAAAAAGATGAAAAACCCACACCAGCTATTGTGCAAGTCACAGAATTAGCATCTATCCCTTGAGCCACAGTTAACCAGTTTTCTAAACAGAGTAGAATTAATTTGAAAGTGATGAGCCAGTCTGAATATAAAATGCATGACTGATAAAAGGCCAGCACATTGTACTATAATGGATACACCGCAACCAGAGCCAAAGATCTCTAGCTAGTATCTGTCAAAACGTCATTTGTACACAGAATAGTGGCATAAATCCTTTCCTTTTGTTATGTGTGGTTAGAAGATACCAAGGTGAGAAGTGGTTCAGATGGGGCACTGGGAGTTCCTCAGGGCCTCCTGAGCTGCTTTCAGGGTCTCTCTCTTCACACATTTCCAGTAGCCAGAGAGGCCGTTCTGTTGCTGCACCTGAGGCGGGACAGTGTTTATCACGTGTTAACAGCACTGCAGCAATAAGATATTTACTGGTAGGATTCAGGATTTTTAGCTTTGCAAATAGTTTGCCATGCTAAAATGAAAGGAACATAAATCCTGACTGTCTACAACCAAAGGGACACAAATTAGGGAACATGATTTTAAAAAGGTGGGAGACCACTGAACAGATTTTATTGTTAGAACGCACACCAGTGGATTCTGTAAACAGTGTTTATACTAAACTCTTTCAGAGTGGAAATTCCAGGGACTTGAGATCTTACAGACATTTGCATAATCAAATTTGACTTAAGAAAAGAAGAAATTAGCACAGGGAAATACATTTTGCAGAGTTGGTTTCAAGTGGTAAATATCAAATATGTTTGATTTCAAACATGCTAAGCTAAGCTGTTATAGAGTCACATTTACTGTTAAGACACGAGGGAGGAGTGTTTGCAGCTACTAAAAGACAACAGAGTAAGATGGATTGGACTGACCTTAAGACCTCGCAGCATTCTGTCTTGCATCACACCCATGAATTCCTTATGGCTCAGGCAGTTGTCTCCATCCATATCAAAGAGTTTGAACACAGTATCCAGCACGTTCTCGGACAGATCGTGGCCTGTGGCGATCCTCACTGCTCGCTTGAACTGGGCTGTGGTAACAGGTGGGGCATAAGTGTAGTCATTTACGTTATATAGTGTTTTAGAGAAGACTCCAAATTAGAATCAACAGAGCGGTGTTACCCATTCCAACGGGACGGTTGGTTCCAGTGACCAGTTTCATTGAAAAGGTAAAGTCTTCCAGATTGTTGGTGAAGAGACAGAAGGCTTTGAACTCATCAAACGTGATACTCTGCAAGACAAAATCTGCCCGTTCACTTTTACGTTTAGGTTACAATGAATGTCCTTTTCACTCTGCTGAAGGAAAGTCCTCTGACCTGGCCAGCAGGGATGTTCTTCCTCATGTTCTCCCAGTAGGCTTCGTTGTTTTCCTCATTGGTGTAGTGTAACAGCCACTCTGCAAAGTCCTCTGTTCGCATGGTGTCCATACCTTTGGAGAACTGGAGGAACTCCATCTCCTGGACTTCAGCCTGCAGGTCCTCCATGAACCTGAAGAGCAGAATGGTTTACTGGAAATGTGATGCTTTGAGAACCAGGAGTCCTGCTGAGGTCTGCGGGGGGGGGCATGATCACAACACCACCACCATGTCACTTTAATGAAAGCATGACAAGTCCACCTGGAAATAAACCCACTCTCTACAATTAAGTCCAACAACTTTGAGTTAAATATGGAGGGGTAAAGAAATAAAATCAAGGGCATCTTCAGCTTAACCTTAAATAGTGATTACAAGATTTTACAATGGTTTCGGCTCATTTTCTCACCAGAGTAATATTCTTCAAATTAGGAGCTTGCAAACACATTTTGTATTGCTTCAGTGACTGCATAGTAAGTATTTGTAAGCATTGTACCTGGTGCTGATGTGAGATGTGTATTCTGAGGATTGAGTATGTGATGTAACACTTTGAATGCAAGGACAGAATCTTGTGTTTAAAGGCGAGAATTTAGCACCTTAGCTTGGCTCTTTGGGTTGAGAGAAACTGTGACAACTGAGCCAAAGCAACTGAAAAATACTGTGATATGAAACGTATTCAAAAGTATGATGACAACAACAGACACTTTAATATAAGTAAGTTTTTTAACACATTTTATATATTTTCTCTCACGTGTCTCCTACCACGTAGTACTAATACTATTCTATACAACAGTGAACAGTAAAATCGGACCTCAGTCTGACAAAGAAAAAAGGAAGATAAACTACATTTCTTTCCCTTTCCACCCAGAATGCGGACTGATCCAGCCTGTGTGTGATGGCTGTAATGTCCTGATCACTGACAGCAGCAGAGCACAGGTCCTTGCCTTCGAAACTCCTGATAATGCAACTTGTTGTCTCCTTTTTTCCCAAAGAAGTAGGCCTGCAGTGTTGTGTTCGCACTCTCCCCTTCTTCCGGTGCTTTCTGTAAACATGCAGGGAAAGAACAACAATAGAATGTATTGGTACTATTGAAACTGAACACGAAGACATTTAACTGTATTAGTGACGTTTAAAAGGGACAAAATCCTGCTACGCTGTATGTTTTAAGGGAATGTGAATACCCACCTCTGTGCTGTCCTTAGGAACTCTCATTTTACTTTTTCCAATGATTTTCTTCAGCTTCAGAAGCAAAAAAGAAGAAACAAATATCTATAAATGTCCACATTCAACCATAGAAATTGCAAATGTCTTTGAATAAATGTGAACATACATCTCCGAACTATCCCTAAACAGGAACACAGAGTATTAAAGAGTATGTTACTGACTGAACCAGAGATATGACCTTCATATAAGTCACACACAACAGACACTGGATCCCATGAGAATCCATGCTTTAGTACAGTGGCCAAAGGCTCTACGGCAGCCCAAAACATTTCCATTAGGAGAAACATGCAGCAGCTTCAGAAACCATGCCAAGTCAAAAACACAACGAAAACATGCTGCAAGTGAACAAAACGATGCAGAGTCGAAATCACACAAACCCTGAAAACAAATGCAACAGAAAAACACTGAATTTGACTTTGCATCTGAAGCTGCAGCACGTTTCTCCTAATCGGAAATGTTTTGTGCCGTTGTAGCGTGTTTGCCTGCGCACCAAGTCACAACATGGAAATACAACACAAGGCGCAGAGCGTGCAAACATGCAGTCTACCAGCCTAGGCCTGATCCAGACGTAGCACTCAGAGGACTTCCCCTGACATTACAACAGAGGACCAGTCTGGTTTGAACAGACACAAAAATGTCAAGTGACTTTAAATAAACAGCCTAAAGTGAGGGTCTGACTCAGGCTGCAGAGATGCAAACACAGGACGTGATGGAAAACAGACTAGAGGAGCAGTGCAGCTCTCCCTCACCTTCACATGGTGCCAGGGTCCATACTTACAACTGCAGTAGCATCAGTGCTCGAGGCAGCATTAAAGATGGTCATATTTTCACTTTTAAATGCGTACAGACATTTGCAATTCTGTCTGTACAATGTGCCCTCCCATGTTTACATGTGCTTACATATGAAACCATCTGTGTTAAGTGCAATTTTACTCCAGAATTCTACAAATCTCACCAATAAAATGAAATCCTGATACATCAGAGGTCTTACCTTGAGAAATTCCTTTTTGTCCACCTGCTCATTGCCGTCAACATCAAGCATTTTGAAAGCTATATGAAATCCTGTGCCTGGCTCTGCAACAGCAATGCATCATCATTTCAACTCTATCTGAACATTACGGAAATCCTCACATGAATCAGTACACTTGGTGAGTAGGGTAAGCTCGCACGATACTCCACACAAAACACAATTATCCAGCACCACGGAAATGTGCAGGGGTGCAGAGCAGAACTGAGAAAAAGGTATTCTTATTGGAAAAAAGGCAACCACTTCATTCACAAAATCACGGCTCATGCAAAGTTTGTGAATCTACTTACTGGTCAGAATAGTCAGCAGGAACAGATACTCTGTGTAGGATATCAAACCTGCAGAATGCAAAGCAATGTATGGCCAATTATATTTGGAAAAACAACCAACAAACAAATACACAGAGTGCCTTCAAAACAATCTGCAAACATACAGACGTGGGTTTTTCCTGTCACGCTCATAACATTAAACCTGAATGGAAAACAAAATCTCTCAGAGTTGGTCACACTCAAAGAAACAGACACATCCCAATGTAGATACACACTGAGCAGATCTGGATACAGGGTATGAGATGTGAAAGTCCTGTGTGTTAACTCTGTGGACAGACTAAAGACTTACCATTGTCTCCCAAGGTCCTGAACAGACTATTCCCAGCCCGGGCTTTAGAGGCAGCGGTCAGCATTTGGTTAAAGTCCTGCATATACGCCAGGAAACAGCACAAACTGATGAGTGTGCTCCACATGTGCAGTTACTAACGTTACACAGTGGGATGATGTAAACATACCTTTGTTGTTAAAATCCTCTTCTGCAGCTTTCCTACATGACAATAAACAGGATAATAAATAACAGGATCTTTTTTCATGTATGTTGGTTTTATATATAACTTTCAGGATACTGCAGGCAACCTCATTTTGAATGCCCCAGAAATATCCTGTATTGGCTGATCATTTCAAATTGTTGCATATACACAAAGCTCTGAGAAGGATCTGTGCCTCCAAGTCGAGGTCTAACGTTCCCTTGTGGTCCAGGCCTGGAACTGCTACTACACATTTAGTACTGTCTTTGTTGCTTACCTGGGCTTTTCTGCCACACTTTCAGTTGATTTTACTTACAATAACCCTTATAAAAAACAAATCTTCCTCCCACGTCACATTTCTGCCTTTTCTCTGTTGCTGTCACCATACCACTCTGGTCCACGGTGGTGGTGGATATACAGCCGCAGCACTTCCTCTGTTGTTCCTACCTCACTGATCAAGTTCCAGTATGGCCTCTGACAGTCTTCTGTACATGTGTGTACAAGGAAACTAGAAGCCTCCATTCTTTATGGTTTTCCAATGTTGTATTTAGTCTTTTCCTTTAACATGTCACCCATCTGTAGGATCACCTGCGAGGATGGACCCGACTGAGACTGTAATGCTGTCGGTAGATGTGGACTACACACTTACGGTCAACATTGTCCAGCATCACGGAGAACAGGAAGTCTCTTGGGGTCATGTATGGCTCCTGATCGTGGACCACGGAGGCGAACTGGATGAAACGAGTCCTTCTGGCTGACAGCGGGTTGGCCGCGGCATCCTGAAACAGCACATACATATCACGGTAAGCTAGTGAACCGCGTGAAGTCATTGTTGGCCTGATAAAGACAAACAGTATGTGTGCTGTTTGTTTACTATCTGTATGGTGGATCAGTGACAGGTTGGGGGCGTTAGTCGTTGATACAAACTCTGCACTCAGTATTTACGCCCACTCTTTAAATATTCAGTGTGTCACAGTTCCTTATATTGAGCAATATTACTTTGTTTAAATATAAAGAGGTGCGGTACTCACATCTGTCCGTGCGTTTACGGCCAGTACCGACAATACAAACTTCCATTAGGCGTGTACTCACATTTTGTTCCTCGGCATGAACAGCGAAGCGCAACGTCCTGTTGTTCGCATGGTACTGGTAATAACAGAAAACTCCGGTTCCGATTATAGAACCCAAAACACCGGGACCGACAGCACGGCGCAGCGCCAAAGTTCTCACAGACCACGGGCTCTTCCAAACATTCCTCAACACCGCGGCGACTCTTCCCCAGCTGGCCATTTTCAGGAAGCTAGCTCAGGAGCTTGCGCGCAACAGGCTAGCTAAACTGCAAGGCTTCCGTAGCTACGCGTGCGCATATGTGTGGGCAGCACCACGCCCCTACGTGACGCCCTGATTCACAGCAAGACCATACATGTCCATGTAATAAAGACAGGAATCCAGGCAGTGGCAAACAAGTAATAAAGATACAGACATCCTGAAGAAATCTATCAGAATGGGAACTATCTTATCTTAAGTCTTAAACAACATAAGTCTTAAAACAAACCTGCCTCATTGACAAATTCAGAACGTAGATAATTTTAAACTGCTGGACACTGATTCCTACTTCAGTGTAAAGTCCATTCTCTGTGAATGTGCAGTGGAGGCCTCATGGCTCCGCATCACACTGCTGTAAGTCACATTCTGGACCACGATTGGCTCCAGAATAGTAGTGATGTCACAAAGTCCTGCTGGTACGTCCAGGTGTTAAACTGAGATTTCAGGTGAGCACAGATGAATGTGAAAACAGCCTCCTACCGTCAAACTTTGCACATGAGCTCAAACGTCACAGTCAAGGAACAATAAACACATTTCTGAGTGGATGGCTACTTTTAAGGGTCAGTTTTATTTTCTCAAGTTAATATCATGTATGAATAAGATATTATTACATATGCAACAGAGACCATCTTGTTTTGGAAAGCACACATGATGTTACATTTTATGCTCCTTGGAACTAAAAGTCTCTTATTCAATAGAGGAAAATCATATTGAACGTGTCTTTTTATAAAATGTAATGCAGCATGAGAACCCCACCATCTGTATTATAAATAACTAAATTATGAACAGAAATAGAAAATGCAAAGTGTTATTGTGTACTAAAGGAAAAGGACGAAAATCTACTTCCAGGAAAGGAAGGGACCTCTGAAACAAACCATCATCTTCAGATGGGTTGGAAATTTTTCTTCCACCATATTTTTTTACCAGCCAGCATTTTGTAATCACACTTTTGTGTAATGTTTGTCTTGATTTGAAAAAACAAACAAACAACTAATACACATTTCCCCATTACAATTCTTAATTTAATTAATTTATAAAATATTTATTCACTTATGGTTATCCATAAGACCGATTTTGGACCTGCGCAGGCTGAACAATTTCATTGCACGCAGGCCATTTTGCATGTTGACTGTCAAGCAGCTTCTGGAGTGCATTTAGCCAGGTGATTGGATGACTTCCATTGATCTGACAACGCTTATTTCCATGTCCCCATTTTGAAGCATCACAGAAAGTATCTGTGCTCCGCGATGGACGGACAGTGTTACCAGTACAATTGCCTCCAGTTTGGCTACTCTCTCTCGCCACGCATGTTCTCAAAGTGTGTGGAGACACCGTTGGTGCCGCTCAGGGAGAAGGGAGTGAGAATTTTGACCTACATCCACGACTGGCTGATTCTCCCTGCCTGCAGACAAGAGGTCGCGGCCCACACGGTGCTAGTCATCCAGCACGTGTCACGCTTGGGCTTCACGATCAATCCCAGCAAGAGTGTTTTGCTGCTGAGTCAGCATGCTGCTTATACGGGGCTCCTTCTCGATTCCTGCACAATGACAGCTCGGCAATTGGAGGCGCGGGTGGAGGCGATCTTACAGCTGGCCCGGTGGGTGAGGAGTGCAACATTGGTCCCTGCGGGCAGCATCATGTCGCTGTTAGGGATGATGTCAGCAGCAGGGGGGGGTTTCGGTCGTTGGCTCTTCACAGGCTAGCGGCATCCATCTTGATCTATGTTCTTTGAGGGCCCGCCATGTCCCAGCATCCCTCAACAAGGGGGCAGACAGGATGTCCTGGGGTGCCCCCTCTCGGAAGAGCGGGGCATCTTGCTCTGGCAATGGTTCAGGTCTTTTTGTCAGCAGGGAGAACTCCCTGTGACCCTTGTGGTTCTCCCTGAGACCGATGGATGACCCTCTGTTGGGGGTGGATGCGTTGGCACATCCCCTTTGGCTTGATGCAGCTGCTCCACAGGATCAGGATGCAGCATTTATCGGTGATAGTGGTGGCGCTGGACAGTCCCGGGGCCCAGTGGTATCCAGCGCTAATCCAGTTGGTGGAGGCGGGCCCATGGCCAGTGCCCGACCTGCCCAACGCCCTGCACCTGACAGGGAGGTCCATCCTCTCGCGCCCAGTTCTGCCTCTTGGCTCTGCATGGGTTGTGCCCAGTGCTCGCTGTCTACATCTACGTGGACTGTACTGCCGGTTTCAGACGGTCTGACCAATTGTTTTGTCTGCTATGGTGGTTTGTCCTCCCAACAATTTGCTCATTGGGTGTATCCGGGGGGGATTTGAGACAATGGGATGAGGCAATGGGATACGGGCGCACTCTACCATGAGTATGTGCGAGGCCCTCTAACTGCCAGCTCAGCTGGTCCCGCAGGTGGTTGCTGAATTCTCAAGGGAAACAAGCAATGCACAGACTGCGGTTTTATAGGGGAGGATGCCACCCCCTGGTGTTAGGCCCTCACACATACTAATAGAACTGGGGTTTCACCAGGTAACCTATATTTTTCTATGGAGCCGACTTTCCTTGTGTGATGCAGATCACCTCCTTGTGGCATTTAAAGGCTTCGTGGTCTTTTCTCCACTTCTCATTGAAAAATTGCTTTTTAACTTTTGGTTTGTACCTTCCTACAACTCTCTTAACACCCGCAATATAGTGCCACAGTCGTTAACATTGTCTTTTGACGAACGAAAATGCTAGTGCTCTCTGGCTTTCTTTTGCTTCCGAGTGATGAAATTTGCACCAGAATACATGCTGCAAAGGCGTCCCTCTGCCCCCTGCAGGTCACTTGTAGAACTCCATTAAATAATCAGGAGACTTAGCTAACCCGCCACCGTGGCTGGTAGGTTGATCAAATTAGCGGTTGCTAATTTCCAACCCTGATCTTCAGCTATGCCACGCATGGTCTGGTTACAGATCATGAAGAAGTATTTACCATTAAAGACTACACTCTGTGACACATTCTAATCCAACACTGCTCTCAATAATCCCCTCCAGTACAGGTCCATTCATCTACAAAGACAACACTCCTCCATGGGGAAAAAAACATACTGTAGGCTATATATATATATATATAGTCTGTGCACATATGTTGGGGCTAAGAAAAGGAAGACAAAAGAGCAAGTAGCTCCTCAGAACTGCAACACACGTCACCATTTCCACAAGTCATCCAAACGTCTCACATATTGCTGCAATTTCTCCTACAGTACATAGTGTCCAAGGGCTGCCAGCTGAAGCTGGAGGAGTTCATCTTATTGAACTCCTCCTGCAACAGACTGACTTTTGGCCAGGGCCTGCTGTCTCACCGGAGGATGGACAGTCTGTTAGCCTACACTAAAACAAAAATAGTAGGATTAATTTAATGAATGAGACAGTTCAAATGTAACAGATGTTGTAATCCATGACCCTTGAGATTAGATAGGCAGTTATACTGTAGTCCTCTGCAGCGTATACACAATAGATCATGTAATCTGCTTTGAAATCACTGCTTTAACCGTGTGTAATTATTACATTGGCAGTGATTATGTAATATTTATTTTCAGACTTCTAATACAAGGTAACATTAGATTTTTTCCCACATGCTTGAGTTGAAATTTACTTGAGTCAGATATTTACAGGATCAGGCAGAGGACAATATGAAAGGCATTACTGTAGTCACAGAGCATGAATCCACAAAATATGTAGATTCTACTTTAGATCTGGGCCCACGTTTACCTGTCTCAGGATAGGAAAGCAGTGTAGGATCACAGAGAGATGTCATTTTGTATAATTTTTGACACATTAAATCACATGTCTTAAACTAGCAGAAAGATCATTCATCATATCCCCCTTCAGGGTAAAGAGCTGCAGAGGTTTGCATATCATGCTGCTTGGTCTTTTGTTTTATTATTTCAAGGCATTTCTTAAGTTGTAGCACCAGCATACAGTGGCAAGATATATCAACATTTATCTTGGTCAAAAACTGTTTATCAGTGTTCCAGATACTGCAATTGTGATCATCCAGGCCAGTAAATCACAACAGTTCATCTGAAGCATCTTAACATTTTACTTAGAATCACTCTCACTGCAATAAAGTGTCTGTCAATGGCAATGCTAAACCTACAGAGGGGAAAAAAGACAATGGCAAAATCAAGGGATGAACAGATTTTATGAGACAATACCATAGTTCATATTTCCACAGACAGATATTGGCAGATGTTTTTCAATTCAATAAACAAATCATAATTAAAATGTACATTCTTTAAACACATCAAGTTGTGCAGAATTTGTGCAATACTGTATACATGGATGTATGTTTTTGTTTTATTATAGAACAGACCCTGCATCACCACTACTGCCTCACACTGCATGGGGCTGTACATTAGTGCAAAACAAAAGTCGCATGAACCTTTTATTTTTACTCACATAAATGATTCACATGTCCACTCACATTTTATTTAAAACTGCATGTACGGAGCTCGGATGGGATTCAGCATTTACAGGGGCTGCTATAAGAAAGCCGTAAATACAGCATCAAAATGTTTTGCGTTGTGCCAGTTACTTTATGTACAGAAGCAAGCGGGACAGATCAGAAGCATTTAGATAACCCCTTGACATGGACACAGTTTGGGATACACTGGGCCTTCAGTTGGTTTTCACCAATGTGTCATTCCTGCACTAGTGTAAGTATGAAGGCTGGTTCAGCTCTGACTGCAGGGGGCGCTTAACACTTAGTGATGGACACACACAGACTGATGTTTCTAAAAAAAAAGATACTTTCATTGTTTTAATAAGCGTATCAGTTGAGTGTCTTTACATATCAATGTCATAACCACACACTTTACTGTATGTTTTGCCTGACCTCTGTTCCATGAGGTTGGAAGTACCAAGGCTTTAGCACAGAGTACATCAAGCTGATAATGTACAGTCAATGCTAATCAATGCAGCTGCTACCTCATGAGGATAATGTTGTGTCTTTTCAGCTGGAGTATTCGCTCCCAAATTCATGGATACTGAGAGAGCTGCAGTAAAAAGGTGATTGTTAGTCTCAAGATGTGTAAAATCAATGTGAGGAACAAACTGTTTCCGTTGGGTGTGTCTGTGATCAACATGTGTGTCCACATCAATTCCACGTCAAGCTTGCATCAGCAGGTTTGGAGGTTTATTTAATGTCATAGCAGCAAGTTGTAATGTAAAGTAACAAAGACATACACACTTTTAAGACCATCAATGAAGGAAACAAAGTTTGCACAAAATGTTTTTTCTTTAGTCATGGTTTATGCTGCCTATTTAATTTCGACTGTTACTGTTATAACATAGTGGGGGGAAACTATCGCCTGTGTGTTTCATAAAAGTGATGGTAAGCAAACACTTAAAATGCACATGGTGATGCGGGTTAAATATCCTCCATGAGCAATCAATCAGATCAAATACAGCCACATGAAAATAGCTCCTATTTCAATGATAAAAAGGTGTATTGCAATGACAGGCTCACTGTCAAATGAAACGTCATTTACATTTCAATAACCAACTGTTTCCTCTTTGTTTCAGCAGACTGCATGACATGGCACTTACACTACCGTTCAAAAGTTTGGGGTCACATTGAAATGTCCTTATTTTTGAAGGAAAAGCACTGTACTTTTCAATGAAGATGACTTTAAACTAGTCTTAACTTTAAAGAAATACA